>JAVJIF010008593.1:0-208249 GCA_038442645.1 Agave tequilana
ATCGAGAAGGAATGTTTGGCATTAGTGTTCGCCATTCAGAAAATGCGACACTATCTGGTAGGCCAAACTATAAACGTCATATTAAAAGTCAACCCCCTGATGTTACTTATGACTAAGCCTTCATCATTGAACGGTCAGCTAGCAAAATGGGCCATATTGCTATCCTAATATGAGATGCACTATTTACCACAAAAGGCTATTAAGGGACAAGCGGTGGCAGATTTCCTAGCTGAGCACACAGATCCGAGGGCAGCCAAAGTCTAGAGGATCTCCCAGATGAAGTAGCCGAAGTCTGTTTGACTCAGACATCGTTTGAAAGTCAAGTGTGGCAACTCTTTTTTGACGGTGCATCCAGAACAAGCCCAAAAGGACACATAGTAGCGGGAGTAGGAGTAGTACTTGTCTCGCCACAGAACTATGTGATTCCCCGAGCCGTCTCGCTAACTGAGCCTTGCTCCAACAATGTGGCAGAGTACGATGCTCTTTTGATTGGGATGCAGTTCGCCGATGAGATTGGCGTTAAAAATCTCGAGGCATACGGAGACTCTAAACTCATCGTCAGCCAAGTTCGCGGGGAGTATGAAGTCAGACATGAGGACCTAGTACCCTACTACAACGCAACTATCCACATGGCCGAGAGGTTTACAAACTTCTACATCGATCATGTACCGCGCAGGCAAAATGCGCATGCAGATGCACTCGCATCCCTCGCAGCCTCCTTAGCTCTTCCAGCTGGAGAAATAGAGAAGATATTCGTCTACAGCCACGACCTCTATTGCCCGAGAATTGCTCTCGAGGACTATCAGAAGTCAAAGGGAGGTCATCACGGCAAAGAAGCACTTGAGTCATCAACTGGTCCGGAGCTTAGAGATTGGCGATTCCCCTATATTGATTATGTCTTATACGGCATCTTGCCTGAGGATACCAAAGAAGCGGCTGCCATCAGAAGGAAAGCCCCCAAATTCTACTATAATGCGATTACGCGAACATTGTATCATCGATCGCATGACGGGATCTTGCTCCGCTGCCTTTCACAAAAGGAGGCACAGGAAATATTGAAAGAAGCCCATGACGGTATGTGTGGAGCTCATCAACCTGGCCCAAAACTGGCATATCGACTCCAAAGGTTGGGTTATTATTGGCCTAAGATGATTGCTGACGCCGTCACATATGCCAAAGTTGTCACGCCTGCCAAGTGCATGGCGATTTCATCCATCAAGCACCAGGGTACCTTCACTCTACGACCTCTACCTTGCCATTTGAAATGTGGGGATGGACGTAGTTAGCCCTATCAGCCCGCATCATCAAAAGGACATCGGTTTATTTTGGCAATAACCGATTACTTCTCCAAATGGGCCGAGGCCATTCCTTTGAAGGAGGTAAAATCGTCTAACGTGATCAAGTTTGTGAAACATCACGTTATTTATCGTTTTGGCATACCTCGGCGAATTATCCATGATAATGGACCCCAGTTCATCAGCCAAGCTTTCCAGAAATTCTGCGCTAAGTTCAGAATCCAGAGTGTGTCCTCAACGGCATACTACCTCGCCGCTATGGTCTCGCAGAAGCTTTCAACAAGACCATTGGCAAGCTTCTCAAGAAATTCGTCTCGAAAAGTCACGTGATTGGGACGACAAGCTGGGTGAATGCTTATGGCTTACCGCACAACTGTGCGAACCCAACTAAAGCTACGCCATTTTCTTTGGTCTATGGGTGTGAAGCCGTGCTTCCACTCGAAGTCCAAATTCCATCTCTACGCGTCGCCCTGACAGCGGAGATGACAACAGAGGAGAAGCATCGACAGCGACTCCAGGAATTGGAGGCCTTAGATGGTAAGCGTCTGCAGGCCCAACAGCAAATCGAGTTTTACCAAGCTTGAATTACCAGAGCCTTCAACAAGAAAGTTAAAGTACGCACTTTCAAGAAAGGCGATCTTGTCTTAGCCGTCAGAAGACCCATGGTAATGACGCACAAGACAAAAGGAAAATTCCAGCCCAAATGGGAAGGGCCATTTGTAGTAGAGTCCGTCTACTCAAATGGGTCATATCGTCTCATAACGTCAAATGGCGATACTCTCATGATGCCGATCAATGGCAGATTCCTAAAGAAATACTATCCTTAGATAGTGTTTTTCCACCGATCAAGTTAAAAATACACCTCTGATCAAAACAAGAAGAGCTTCTTCATTAATATCCGACGCCTCCGACGGCTAAGGATAGAGGAAAATGTTGGCCTTTAAGCCCAACATAAATCTTCGACAACTCATCATGCTGAGGGGAACAGCATGGCTAGCCCAACTCAACGGTAGTTGGTAAAGGCATATCAAACCCGTTGACAGCTGAGGATTTGCTAAAAATCCTAAGGGACATGTTCCCATTTGATCCGACGCCTCCAACGGCTAAGGATAAAGGAAAATGTTGGCCTTTAAGCCTAACATAAATCTTCAACAACTCATCATGCTGAGGGGAATAGCATGGCTAGCCCAACTCAAACGGTAGTTGGTAAAGGCACCTCAAATCCGTTGATAGCTGAGGGTTGCTAAAAATCCTAAGTGGACTTGAATCCACCCCACTCTTCCCTCCAAAATCCCTTACCAATTCTTATCCACAGAATGGTAGGTCTACAAAATACAGTCGTTGCCAAGTTAACACTATACTCTGGCACTTCAAATTCTACTTGTCAATTCTCATCAATAGAATGACAAGTCTTCAAAATTGCTCATATCGCAAATCCAAATTTGTCAAGTTAACACTATACCTCTGACATTTTTTAAACTCCACTTGTCAATTCTCATCAATAGGATGACAGGCCTCAAATTGCTCATATCGCAAATCAATTCTGTCAAGTTAATACCACACCTCTGACAAATTACTGTTAAGTTAACACTATATTTCTAAACAGTACATCGAGTTTCTGTCAAGTTAACATCACACCTCTGACAGTCACCTTCCTTCAGATTTCCATATCGAAGCTGAAATGAACGGTGCTAAGTTCAAAGTTACACCTCTAGCATCCAGGTCATCGCCAAGTTCAACAATACACTTACGACCATGACTTTTCCTCGGACTTCCTCGTTGAAGTCGAGATGACTATTCCAAGTTCAAAATACACCTCTAGCATTACCCTCATTGTCAAGTTAAACATTACACCTATGACAGTGATACTTTCAGTTTTCCAAATGAAAGCTGAAATGCTTCTGAGTCAAGTTAATATCATACCTCTGATTCACATTCTTGTCAAGTTAACATCACAGTTCTGACAAGACAACTTTCAACCCGTTAAGTTAATATCACACCTCTAACGGTAAAAACTTTCCTAGATCCCCCGCGAATCTAGCCTCACTTGTTATTCTCCTCAACAGAACAACAAGTCTGCCCAAAAACATTGTTAGTTAACATTACACCATTAACAGTGTTTTCATTAACTCCCCAGCTGATCTTAATCAAGTAATCCCAAACCTCTGATAAAAGTTCATCTTCCCTGGGGGTACCAATTCAACCTGTCACTTTCTTTTTATAAAGTGGCAGACCCACCAAAATTATCTTATCTCTGTCAAGTTAGTATCACACCTCTGACAGAGTTGTGGGGTTCCTCAGATAGGATCTTTTCTCCACAAAATTTGACTTGTTAAAATTCATCATAGTTCTGACAAGCCAAAGATGCTTTGTTTCTATGCGTCTGACTAAAAAGAGACAAAGAGTTCAAGACAATAGAAGAGACAAAAGAAAAGTGTCACTTTTATTTATATCCAGGCATATGAAAGTGATACAAAACGCTCTCTTATACAATGAGATTGAGTGTTACAATTAAGGAGTACATAAAGAAGTCCCTCTCCCTCTTAGAGGTTGCACTCACTCCTCAAAGCTGCATACAATTCCAGGTACAAGATGTTTGGAAGGGCGCCAAAGTAGGGTCGGACATTGTGGCAACGATCAGAAGCTGGTTGCACCACGATGCATGATGTAAACATCGAAAAAGTCTCTGGTTGACCAAGAACAATGGTATTTCTTGAGATCGAATGGCAGCAGAATCCTCCGATCCTGCCGGACCATCCGAAGTGGCAGGATACGATCCCTCATTGATGAACATCTCTTCCACCAGAAAGTCATCCAATGAGCATATAGCTTTCCTCGATGTCACTTCTGGGGTAAAGAGGAGGTTTGAGACCTCACAGGGGATGCTACCCACCACTATATCTACCGCAACCCCCGCCGCCATACTCACTCTGACCATGCCATGCAAGCAAGCATGACTGGTGCATTGAATCCAATGAGATCTTGGTGAGGGTTAAGTCCCCGTCAGGGATCATGATTTCTTCCCTTGTGGACGATGGGGACCATGATTTTTTCCCTTGTGGACGAACATCGAACAAGTTCGCCGGCCGATATATTCTCCCACGGGCCCAGCGGACATGAAAAAGGATGATCAAGCTTACCTGCAAGAAGCAACAAAATTAGAAGATCTGAAGCTTAGTATACTTCAACAGAAAAACTAAGTGACAGACGCAGCTATTGCCAAAGGATTTCAGACGCGGAAATGACCCGCACAGTGAACCGAACTTCTGCGGTGGCAGAAACAGACACGGTCAAAATTCTGATATACACAGAATTCAGACGCAGTCTCATTTTGCATCAGCACTTAAAGGACGAGACGCGAAGAGATTCAGACGCGAAAATTGCCATCTCCCTGTTGAATGAAAAGGAGTTGCAAAATTCAGCCTGAAACCTTCAGCCCGAAGTTAAAATTCTTCCAAGTCAACGCCCTCAAGGCGCAAGCTCTGTGTGCAAAACGGCAGCCAGGGGCCAAAGCCCGCTGTATTGGCGTCCAGAGAAGTTCAAGTCGATGGCGCAATTCCAGAAAAGGAATGCACCAACTGAGACTTCATGAGAAAATCCAGATGATAATATCTCTTTAAGAGATATCAAAATTCAAACCTGGCTGGGTTAAAAATGTCATGGCAAACTAAGAAGGCGTAACCGCAGAGGCCTCTATTAAGAGTTGAACTCTCTGCATCGAAGCGCGGACATAAAAGGTGCTCAAGGAGACGCTTTCTGTTATTAAAATCACTTGACAATGGTAATCTTCTGAAGAGACCAAACAGAAGCATGAAAGCTCTGGGTCATCTTCATCCATGGAGGCAAGCCCCTGGTAAAGTCCTTGAAGGGAGAAGATGGAGTCTCTCAGAGCACTCGCTGTTAAAAGAGAATAGTCCAAGTATGGGGCTGCTAAGGAAGGGGGTAAGCCCTATTTATAGGCAGCCCATAATAACCATGATTAATGGTTCATTAATTAGAACCGTCGGCCTTAATGACCGCACGACTGTCAAAGCCCAATGGAAGGCTGACGCGTGGAGCGTCGCTTCGGGAAACATCAAAGACGCTGGTCTCCAACCGCCAGCGCCGGTTTGGCATTAAAAGGCATTAACGCCTAAGCCCAATGAAGAACCGACACGTGGACAACCGCTTCGGGAAACAACGGATGATGCGGTTCCCAATTGTCAACGAAGACTTGATGTTTGAAAATCTCACAGGATCTTGTGACAGGCTACACATAACACCTGAGAAGTTGCGCCAAACGCAGATGTGAGAGCCGCGTCCAGAGGCTCGCGCCTCTTTTTCAAAAAAGTGGCGTCCTCCTTCGTTCTAAGTTAGAAGACCCTTCGCGTCTCTTGGATGACTCAAAGTTGCTCCGCGTCTCTCGGACGACTCAAGTTTGCATCCATCAACAAAAGGGACTCATTCTGGGGGTCTCAGTGGGAAAGCACATAAAGCTGCGTCCCGAAGCTTATATCTTCAGCAGAAAAGGCCTATCACCTTCACAAGTGTCTTGGAGCTGCGTCTACATGGATGATGATGGGTCTTGCACCGAGTCTCAGCGTCACGTCCCTGACTACGTCAATCTTAAGGGGCGTAAGACCACATTTTTATTTATCCTGAACTCTGCGTCTGGATGAAGTTAAGGATTGCGGCCAGTGAATCACACTCAAAGCTGCGTCCTTCGCGTCCGCTTGAACCGCGTCTTCACTGGCAGGTTAGAATCGCGTGCCTCAGAGCTGCGTCTCTTTTTATGAATCGACGCTGCGTTTCATTAAAAGAACTTAGTTTTACCTAAGTTCAGTATTCACAGTCAGTAAGGGAGCACAACCAAAATCTGTGTTTGAGAGGTTGGATTCATCTACAGTGGGGCAATGAGTGGAACAAAAATTTCAACGACTTTTATTATTTAAAAATGATAAAAGTAGATACAAACACTCTTGGTGAATAGAGTGTCCTTTTCTTTACAAGAAGAAAAGAAGGAGAAGGCTAAAAATCCTGGTTCGCCAAAGAACGGATTTGTTCTCTGAGGCGATGCATCTCATGTTGACGCGCCTTCTCAGCTTCCATGAGAGCTTGGGCCCTCAGATCCTCCTCGGATAAAAATCTCTTCGCTTGTACTCAGAGGGATTCCAGCTCGGAGGAGTAAACAGAGAGATTTGCTTCAACTTGCACCTTGGCAGCCTCTAACTCCGCTAGCCTCTTTTCAGAAGTAGCAAGCTTCTGTTCATTAATAACAATCAAAGCCTCAGCTCTGGCTATAGCAGCCCGAGAGTCAAGGATAGCCTGCTTCGCAGCCTGCATGATCATCTCGGATTCCTTTGACTCGACCGCTAGCTTTTGATGATCAGCCTGGAAACCTTCGAGAAGACGGGTCCTTTCGGTTATCTTCTCTTCCACCTCTCTTCGTTCTTGCTCTTGAGCAGCAAGGAGCCTATTCAAGGTTGCCCGGGCCTCGTGAACTAAACCGGCGTCCTCCAAAGACTTAAGCTCCTTCAGATCACTTCCCAACTGCTCCACCAACAGCAGACACGCCCTAGCCTGTGAAGGACCTCTAGTATGACCGATTTTTGATCAAATTCTCAAGAAGCATTCGGGCAAATTCGAAAGAATTGCCCCCAGAGAGGATGAGATCAATACACGATCGCATGGAACCAAAGAACTGCTGCACCATTTGACGTGTCAGTTCTTCCATGATATCTCCGGCCGAGGAAAATTCCGCTGACGTGCTCCCAGACCCCCTTTCTATCACAGGGCGAGGGATGGGAATCAACTCATCCTGTGCAGGAGTAGGATCAACCACAGGCATGACAGAAGCTGAGATGATCACCGACGCTTTCGGGGCAGTTGCCGTCATAGCAGCCTCCATGGCGATTGAAGTAGCAGCGAACCTGGCTTCGCCGGAACCCTCAGTCGAGGGTTGAATTGTACTACCTGCGGGCTCAACGCTGGCTGCCTCTGCTAAGTCGATGCTGACTGCTAAGTCCTCTGCCTGAGCTTCCTCAGCACTATCTGCAAAACACCAGAACGTCAGTCATGACGATAAAAGGAAAATATTCAAGGCATCAACATTTCCTTACCTAGCTGAGGGTCCAAAGATGGTGAGTTCTTAGGCGAACCCTGCAGGGTAGAGGTCTCCCTGACTTTGATGATCTCCCTCTCTTGAGGCATCCCAGTAATAGGAGCCTCAACTCTCTCCTACTGGGTCAGCTCCTGTATCATCTCCTCAATCTGGGAGGAAGTGGCGGCCTCGCTAACCACGACCAGCCCTGCGATATGAAGCCAAATGAAAAAGAAAATGTCAAAATCCTTTTTCTAGTTAAAAGGATAAGTTAGGCGAAAAGAGTACCTTCAGCAGCATTAGTAGGAATGACTACCGCTGGTGGTGACGCCGTCACCGGCTCACACCCATATATTTCCTCCTCCGAGATGTGTGAGAATTTGCTCGGATCAGGAGGAGCGGGTTCATCGTCAAAGTCGACCTCATCGCCTGAATCATATCCTTCTTCTTCGGATGAAGAAGACGATAGTGCAACGCGAGAAGCTTCGGCAACCGGGGCCTTGCCACCAAATACCCCAGTGGTAGGGCTGGGGTCAACTACCTGAGGGCTGGGGATTAATACACTAGGGGACCAGGCTGTTGTGCCTCATCCCTCCTCTCGTGAGCTGAGAAAGAACCGGGCTGAATTGAGACCCCTGGAATCTCAACATCACCTCCGCTCATAATGTCGACTTCAAGCTGCTCGGCCTCGTCAGCGGCGATGGGTTTGTCAGCGAACTCCCCTTCCTCTAAAATCCTGGGGCCCCTGCTGCGCAACCCACGGGTACGGACCAAGGAGGCGTCATCCTCATCTTTCGTTTCTTCCCTCTGTTCCTCAACACCAGAAGGGATGTCTTCGGACGGAGAAACTGCGGCCGCCAAGTCTCTCCGGACCTTCTTTGGGCTGGCTCAACAGTGGAAGTAGAGCCTTGAGAACGCTTACGCGCCCCCTGTCGACCCTTTGCTGCTCACGGCTCCTCCCTTGATACCCTTCTGGTCTCCTTCAGAGCCTTCCGATACTCCTCAACGCCTCGTGAGCGTTTGTTAGACCCCAACTTTGCTTCATAAGATGCATTGATACTCTCGATGCATGAGTACTCCGGAGCAAAGTCAGGCGTTTGGTTGGCCTGGAAGTACCAGGTACAGAAGCAAGGCTTGACAGCCTTTCGGTTCCTTGGGGGCAGATGAAAAAGCGCTCCGTCCCTCCGGTCACACTATAATACCAAGCCCGAGCACCTTCAAACAAGTTTCCACTGAAGGCGAGTCGAGCATTGGGGTTACCGACATACAATTGATCATAGCCGAACTGTAGGGCGAAGCGATTCGGCATGTACGGCTCGAACGTGCACGAATTCCCTTGTCGGAAAAGCACATACCCAGGCCGAATATTGACCAACCACCAGAAAACTCCCGATGACAGCCTCGTGAAGTCATCTAGGCCCACGAAGTCAGCAAGTTTATCCCCGAAAGATGCACCAGCAATCTCGGGGAAGCAGCGATTGAGCTGGTAGTTCGAAGCAGCTAGAATGCACTTCCGAATGAAATACATATAAGTATTACACCAGCTTGAACCCTCCAACCGCTGTACGAAAGGGGTAAACCCCTCACTCCAAGACACCGGCGTCATCAGGGAGGGACAGTGCATAACGTACCAAGCCATTAGGTACGTGTAGGGAAGTTCAACCCGAGGGTTGGGACGTTTTACCGTCGGCCTCCCCTCTGAGTCAACAATCGGCTCACCCTTGGAGTCGACAACCTTCTCTACCCTACACAGACTCTGAGTTAAGGCCCGCAACCCGCTTTGAATACCGGCCGCCATGGCCGGGAGGAGGGCTATGGGCCTACCATAAGCCAGGAGCATCGCCGGGTACACTACGTCGGCAACAATCACTTCATGTGGCAGTGTCGGCACCACACAGCGCTTCAACCACAACATTAAGAAGCCTGCCAACAGTGCTCGATTGGAGATAGGGGTCCGGACTTGATGATGGAAGCTTTCGAAAACCGTGTCAGGTTCGAAAGTATCCTCGTTCGACTCCGTGGTGTAGGAGTCTACAGAAGCCTGAATCCTATCGGCAATCTCCTCGTCGGAGCTGGGAGCCAGTCGGGTCACCGGATGGTCTTTCTGATTGACGCCATTAAACAAGTAGCTTGCCCAAGACAGCTGCTTGACTCCCCTCGCCCTCCAAGAGGTTATCTGGCCGCAAATGTGGAAGTGACATAACACCTCCCAGTAAGTCTCGTACACTCGAGGAGACGCTTTCTTCAAAAGATGAAGCTCCTCAGTGGTCGGGACGTATTCTTCATAAGGAGAGTCCCCCATTATCAGCCCGAGACTTCGTACAACTCGTGTAGGGTAAGACCCATCTCTCCGACCGGAGTGAAGAATGTCCCCGTCAGAGGATTGTAACGCTGCAGGATCCCAAAGAAGTTTTGAGAACTTGGTGGAATACCATACTGCACGGTCCTGACCGCTTGGTACAATTCCACATGCTCCAACAGGCCTCCAAGATCGGCAAGGACGAAGCTCACCATCTTACCCCACCAATACTTCTCAGTGGAATGGATCCCCCGGGCGAACGGAAGTCAACCGAAAAATCACCCCCCACTTTCATGAATGCGTTGAGGAAGGTGGTGCCGAGTTTAGGAGTTTTCCCTATTGGGTGATCGGCCTCAACAGCCCGGGAAACAGGCCGAGAGCCTCCTTATCATGACCAACATGATATACCTTCTTGGAGCCTAGGTTGCCGAGAGTAACCTCAGGGACGGGCCGGGAAAGCTCCCATGTCAGTTTTCGAGGGATGGACATGTGCTGGAGATAAGATAGTGGGTACATCCTATCCATGTTCGGAAGAAAGAATCTTCTATCCCCTATCTTATGGAGCCATTTATAATCCCCGTCATGCAAAGAATAGCCGCCCTCGCTAATATGGTCTCCAAAGAAGAAAGCAGGCTTCTCCATCGGAGCGCGAGCATTCGTTGTGAATGCCGCGTCAGTCATAAGCTCCCGAAAGGTTGCCGCGTCAACATTGGAGAGCCTCTCCCTTCGCTCCTTCGACTTGTCGGCAGTCACATGAGCAGTCCTTTGCAGCACAAAGGTTAAGTCACGATCAGCACCACCTATGTGCCCAAAGTGGCGCCTCTTGGAGAGTGGGCTGGAAGAGTGTCGCACTGCATAAGAGAATGACACTTGATCAGAAGTCTAAACGAAAATGATTAAGTGTCTATAATTCAGACGCAGAAGAGATACTGGACGCAGAAATTATCAAAATCCGCGTCCAGACCTGAGGATCCGCGTCCAGACCTGAGGACCATGAGGCCAGCAGAGAGTCTGCGTTTGCAAAATCCAAGACTTATGAAAAATCTCTAAATACTTGGACTCGGTGCAAGATTCATAAAAACCAGCGTTTGATGTCACAGAACGCAAGAATCAAGTCTGCGTCCGGATCTTTCACAATTAGAAACATTCTAAGTGATGACTCCGGAACCAAGGCTTACTGGCGCCCTATGTTCAATAAACAGTACATCCTCAAGCGGATAAAAGCGGTAGGGTCATCAAACCCGTGCTTTGTTTGTTAACTCAAAGACCACGTCTGAGAACCAAGCACAGTTTCGAATCCACGATTGGCGGTTCTCCTTCAAAGAAGGGATTTTTAGGGTTCTAAGAACTCCATAAACCCCTCTAATGGCGAAGATCAAGCCTGATGGCGTTATACCTGAGATAGGGGCTTCCTGCATGGAGGAACCACCCCTTTGGGCCTCAGCGACGACCGCCTTCAATGATGAAGCAGTTCGCTTGGCCTTGGGTGCCATTGCGAATCAAGAATCTAATGCTAGACGGAAGAGAAGAGAACAAAGGAGATCCTTTTTCTCAAAATCCTAGCAAAATGCACCCGAAGACGAAAGAGAGACTAATGATGACTCTCTCGATGACTGTTGCCATTTATAGGCACAGCGATTCGCAAAGATACGCGGCGCTTGGCTCGATTGACTCAACGGCGAATCGTCTTTTGACGCGTAGACAGCGCATTTAATACAGCGTGAGGTTCGCACGCCAAAAAGAAGGTGTCCCGTCGGCTCCACAGGACACGTGGCAGTGCACTCATGGCATGGCACAGATTCGCACCCAACAACCGCGCCTCTTCAATGGACGCACCCTTTCAGCACAACCATAGTTGCATTCAGAAAGTCGCGTCTTTACTCAAAAAAGATGCGTCCCTCCGAAGTTCGCATCCTTCCAATCCGGCCTAGCATCGCGTCTGCCTTGTGGAATATCAGTCGCGTCTTCAAAGCAGTACTATCCCTGCGTCCCAAAAGAGCTGGAGTTCAGTCCTTGCTTATGCAAATCAGTTCAACAGTACACTGGCACAAGCAGACGACCGTCCACTCTTGGCTTTAAAGTGCACCCACGACAGACTTAAAGCAATCGGGGAGGTTTAGACTGTGCATCTAAACACTCAACACGATCAACTTTGGTGGCTTCTAAGAGTTCCACAGTACACTCACGAAGACCATACTCCAGATAAGATCAAACCCGGAGCATTGACAGTCCAGTCATAAGGGTACGCTCAGCTAGAGTCCAAAGTATTTCGAAATCCGTCCCACTTAGCTACGGAATGTCGAAAACTTTGGAGGGGGTTCTGTAGGCTGTCTAAAAATCACTAAAAGACAAGCCATTGAAAAGCAGAATTTTGCCGCGTCTCAGCAGCACCAAGACGTGTGGGTCGAAACCCGCGTCTCAGCCGCTCCAAGACGCGTGGGTCGAAACCCGCATCTCAGTCAACACTGCAGCATCAAGGCGCGAGGCTCGGCAGTCGCGTCTCAGCAGCACCAAGGCGCGAGGGTCGAAACCCGCGTCTCAGCCAACACTGCAGCATCAAGGCGCGAGGCTCGGCAGCCGCGTCTCAGTAGCACCAAGGCACGAGGGTCGAAACCCGCGTCTCAGCCAACACTGCAGCATCAAGGCGCGAGGCTCGGCAGCCGCGTCTCAGCAGCACCAAGGGGCGAGGGTCGAAACCCGCGTCTCAGTAGCACCAAGGCGCGAGGGTCGAAACTCGCGTCTCAGCAGCACCAAGGCGTGAGGGTCGAAACCCGCGTCTCAGCAGCTCCAAGGCGCGTGGGTTGACACCAGCGTCTCAGTTGTAACCGTCCCGGTTTCGGGGCCAATCACGGCCCACATAACGGGGAAGGTTAGCCCCCATTATGGAGTGTTTTTAGGAGGCACGTACGCCCCTAAAACCCCTATAAATAGCCCCATCGCTATGAAGAAGGGGTCGGATTGACGGTCAGAATTTTCGGTCAGAGGATTTGAGAGAGAAAAGAGAGAGAGTTAATCCCATTAGAAAACTTGCTGTGTTCAAGTTGCTCTTTTCCTATCTTCTCTTTGAGAGTTTTGGTAGACAGAGCTGAGTTACTCCATCTACCACCCGAAGAGAAGACCCCCGGAAGATCTCGACGGTCACCCGGTCAACGGAGAATAAGATTCACTCTCCACCGCCACTTGAAGAACCCAGCCTTAAACAAAGGGAGGATTCAAGATTCAACATCCTCCCTCCCTTGTAATCGGAATATTGATCTGTTGTAATCTTCTATCCAATCAAAAGAATTTTGCAATCGAATCCCCCTTTTTCCGATGCGTACAAGAGATGGCGACTCTGCTGGGGACTTCATTTGTTACTGATGAACAAATCGTGGCGCAAGGTGACGTCCTCTATAAGGGGAAGACGGTCGAATCGCTCGTTGTCGAGTTCGACCAGGCAAAGTATGAAGAGTTTCTCTCTTCTGGCTCCAAGAGCCCAAGAACCCGCGTCTGCTGCAGGCCATCTCTTGTACGCGTCAGAAAAAGGGGGATTCGATTGCAAAATTCTTTTGATTGGATAGAAGATTACAACAGATCAATATTCCGATTACAAGGGAGGGAGGATGTTGAATCTTGAATCCTTCCTTTGTTTAAGGCAGGGTTCTTCAAGTGGCGGTGGAGAGTGAATCTTGTTCTCCGTTGACCGGGTGACCGTCGAGATCTTCCGGGGGTCTTCTCTTCGGGTGGTAGATGGAGTAACTCAGCTCTGTCTACCAAAACTCTCAAAGAGAAGATAGGCAAAGAGCAACTTGAACACATCAAGTTCTCTGAAGGGTTTAACTTTCTCTCTTTTCTCTCTCAAATCCTCTGACCGAAAAAATCCGACTGTCAATCTGACCCCTTCTTCATAGCGACGGGGCTATTTATAGGGGTTTCAGGGGCGTACGTGCCTCCTAAAAACACTCCATAATGGGGGCTAACCTTCCCCGTTATGTGGGCCGTGATTGGCCCCGAAACCGGGACGGTTACAACTAAGACGCGGGTGTCAACCCACGCGCCTTGGTGCGCTGAGACACGGGTTTCGACCCTCGCGCCTTGGAGCGGCTGAGACGCGGGTTTCGACCCACGCGCCTAGGTGCTGCTGAGACGCGGGTTTCGACCCACGCGCCTTGGTGCTGCTGAGACGCGGGTTTCGACCCACGCGCCTTGGTGCTGCTGAGACGCGGGTTTCGACCTACGCGCCTTAGTGCTGCTGAGACGCGGGTTTCAACCTACGCGCCTTGGTGCTGCTGAGACGCGGCCAAAATTATACTTTTCAATGGCTTGTCTTTTAGTGATTTTTAGGCAGCCTACAATGAGCAGGGATGACGTTGAGATTCCAGGGGTCTCAACTCAACCTGGGTCTTCTTCGGCTCAAGAGAGGAGAGATGAGGCACAACAGCCCGGGTCCCCTGGTATTTTAATGCCTAGCTCACGGGTAATTGAACCCAGCCCTACCACTGGGGTATTTGGCGGCAAGGCCCCGATTGCCGAGGCTTCTCGCGTTGAACTATCGTCCTCATCATCCGGAGAGGATAGATATGATTCAGGCGATGAGGTTGATTTGGCGATGAACCTGTTCTTCCGGATCCGAGTAAATTCTCACATATCACGAAGGAGGAAATATACGGGTGTGATCCGGTGACGGCGTCGTCACTAGCAGCAACTGTTCCTTCTGAAGGTACTCTCTTTGTCTTTTTGACCCAGTTGCCCTTTTTAACTAGGAAAAAGGTTCTCTGATGTCCTCCCTTTAACTTTATGCTGCAGGGTTGGCTGCGGACAGCGAGGCTGCGACTTCCTCGCATATCGAGGAGATGGTGCAGGAGCTGGTCCAGCAGGGAAGAGTTGAGGCTCCAGTTACCGAGATGCCTCAAGAGAAGGCAACCATTGGAGTGGGGGGGACCTCAACTCTGCAAGGTTCGCCCCAGAATTCGCTGTCTTTGAACCCCCAACTTGGTAAGAAAATGTTGATGCTTTGGATATTTTCCTTTTACCGTCGTGGCTGATGTTCTGGTAATTTGCAGAGAGTACCGAGGAAGCTCAGGTAGATTTGGCGGTCAGTATTTACCCGGAAGGCCGCACAGCTCAAACCTCGGCTAAGGATCCTGAAGAGGTCAGGCTTGTTGTTACTTCATCCGCCGTGGAGGTTTCTACAGATGCAGTAGCCCAAGAAGCGCCGGGGGTTACCCTTGCTTCTGCCGCACCTGTCGTTAGCCCGATTCCTGTACCGGAAGAATCGGTTTACGTCCCTCTCCCCGTGATGGAAAGGGGATCGGGGAGCACTTCAGCGAAATTCTTCCCAGGCGGTGATACCATGGGGGAGCTGGCGCGCCAAGTGGTGCAGCAGTTCTTTGCCTCCATGCGATCATGTATTGATCTCATCCTATCTGGGAATAGCTCCTTCGAATTCGCCCAGATGTTTCTCGAAAATCTGGTTGAGAACATCAATTTAGCCGGAGGCCCTTCACCAGCCAAGGCGTGTCTGCTGCTGGTGGAGCAGTTGGGACATGACTTGAAAGAGCTTAGATCCTTGGAGAATGCTGGCTCATTTCACGAGGCCCAGGAAACTCTGACCAGGCTCCTTGCTGCTCAAGAGCAAGAGCGAAGGGAGATGGAAGAAAGGATAGCTGAAAGGACCCGTCTTCTCCAATGTTTCCAGGCTGACCATCAAAAGCTAACTGGCGAGTCAAAGGAGTCCGAGATGGTCATGCAGGCTGTGAAGCAAGTTATCCTCGATGCTCGAGCTACCATAGCCAGAGCTGAGGCCTTGATTGCTATCAATGAACAGAAGTTGGCCAATTCTAAAAAGAGGCTAGCGGAATTAGAGGCTGCCAAGGCGCAAGTTGAGGAAAATCTCTCTGTTAATTCCTCCGAGCTGGAATCCTTACGAGTGCAGCTGGCTGCGAAGAGATTTTTATCCGAGGAGGAGCTACGGGCCCAGGCTCTCATGGAAGCTGAGAAGGCGCGTCAACATGAGATACATCGCCTTAGAGAACAAATCCGTTCTTTGGCGAACCAAGATTTTTAGCCTTCTTCTTCTTTTCCTTTTTGTAAAGAAAAGGACACTCTATTCACCAAGAGTGTTTGTATTTACTTTTATCATATTTGAATAATAAAAGTCGTTGAAATTTTTGTTCCACCTTCATTGCCCCGCTGTAGATGAATCCAATCTCTCAATCACAGATTTTGGTTGTGCTCCTTTACTGACTGTGACTAACAGACTTAGGTAGAACTAAGTTCGTTTGATGAAACGCAACGTCATTCCAAAGAGAGATGCGGTTCAAGTTGACGCGAAAGACGCAGCTTTGAGTGTGACTTACTGGCTGCAGTCCTTAACTTTATCCAGGCGTAGGAATCAGGATGCATCAAGAATGTGGTCTTATGCTCCTTAAAACTGGCGCAGACATATAAGAGGACGCGACGCTGGGTCTTTGACCCGGTGCAAATCCATCATCATCTCGCCATGTCGACGCAGCTCCAAGGTACCTGTGAATCTGATAGGCCTCTTTGCTGAAGACTCAAGCCTCAGGACGCAGCTTCCTCTTATTATGCGCTTTCCCACTGAGACCCCCAGAATGGGTCCCTTTTGTTGATGGACGCAGCTTTGAATCACTCCGAGAGACGCGGAGAGTTTTCTTAAGGAGGACGCCGTTTTTTGAAAAAAAAAAGGACGCGGGTTCCTGAACGCGGCTCTCATGCCTGCGTTTTGGTGCAACTTCCCAGACGTTACATGCAGCCTGTCATAAAGATTTTATCGGATCTTTAAACATCCAATCGTTGTTGACGATTGGGGACTCGCACCATTCGATGTTTCCCGGAGCGACCATCCACACGTCGGCTCTTCATTGGGCCTGGGCGTTAATGTCTTTTAATGCCAAACCGGCGCTGGCGGTTGGAGATCTGCGTCTTCGACGCTTCCCGAAGCGACGCTCCACGCGTTAGCCTTCCATTGGACTTTGACACTCGTGCGGTCATTAAGGCCGATGGTTCTGATTAGTGAGCCATTAATTATGGGCATTATGGCTCGCCTATAAATAGGGCTTACCCCCTTCCTTTAGCAGTCCCATACTTGGACTATTCTCTTTAACAGCGAGTGCTCTGAGAGACTCCATCTTCTCCCTTCAAGGACTTTACCAGGGGCTTGCCTCCATGGACGAAGATGACCCAGAGCTTTCATGCTTCTGTTTTGTCTCTTCAGAAGATTACCACTGTCAAGTGATTTCAATAACAGAAAGCGTCTCTTTGAGCACCTTTTATGTCCGCGCTTCGATGCAGAGAGTTCAACTCTTAATAGAGGCCTCTGCGGGTACACCGTCCCGACTTGCCATGATATTTTTAGTCTGACTAAGTTTGAATTTTGATATCTCTTAAAGAGATTCATCATCTGAATTTTCTCCTGAAGTCAGTTGGTGCCTTCCTCTTTTGGAAGTTGCGCTATTGTCTTAAACTTCTCTGGACGCGAGTATAGTAGAATTAGACACCTGGCCGCAGGCTTTGCATATAGAGCTCGCGTCTTGAGGTTGTCGACTTAGGAGAATCTCAACTCAAACTGGAGGTCTCAGGCCTGAATCTTGCAATTCCTGTTCATCCAACAGGGAGACGGCAATTTTCGCGTCTGATTCTCTTTCGTCTTGCATCTTAGACATGGGTGTGGAACTAGATCGCGTTCAAATTCCGTGTATATCACAGCTTTGATTCGCGTCTGTTTCTGCCTCCATAGAAGTTTGGCTCTCTGCATGGGCCATTCCTGCGTCTGAAGTCCTCAACAATAGCTGCGTCTGTCACTTAGTGTTTTCTGTCGAAGTACACTAAGCTTTAGATTTTTTAATTTTGTTGCTTCTTGCAGGTAGGCTTGATCATCCTTTCTCATGTTTGCCGGGCCCCTGGGAGAATATTTCGGCCGGCGAACTTGTTCGATGTTCGTCCACAAGGGAAGAAATCATGGTCCCCGTCGTCCGCAAGGGCAGAAATCATGGTCCCTGACGGGGACTTAACCCTCGCCAAGATCTCTTTGGACGCGATGCACCAGTCATGCTTGCTGGCATGGCATGGTCAGAGTGAGTATGGCGGCGGGGGTAACGGTGGATATAGTGGTGGGTAGCATCCCCTGTGAGATCTCAAAACCTCCTCTCTTACCCCAGAAGTGACATCGAGGAAAACTCTATGCCTACTGAATGACCTTCTGGTGGAAGAGATGTTCATCAACGAAGGATCATACCCCCACTTCGGATGGTCAGGTGGAATCAGAAGATTCTGCTGCCTTTCGACCTCAAGAAACACCATTGTTCTCGGTCAACCAGAGACTTCTTCGTTGTTTACATCATGCATCGTGGTGCAACTAGCTTCTGATCGTTGCCACAATGTCCGATCCTACTTTGGCGCCATTCCAAACATCCTGTACTTGGAATTGTATGCAGCTTTGAGGAGTGAGTGCAACCTCTGAGAGAGAGAGAGGGACTTCTTTGTACTCCTTAACTGTAACACTCAATCTCATTGTATAAGAGAGCGTTTTGTATCACTTTCATATGCCTGGATAGAAATAAAAGTGACACTTTTCTTTTTGTCTCTTCTATTGTCTTGAACTCTCTCGTTTCTTTTTAGTCAGACGCATAGAAGCAAAGAATCTTTGGCTTGTCAAAACTATGATGATAATTTTAACAAAGTCAAATTTTGTGGAGAAAGATCCTATTTCAGGAACCCCACAATACTGTCAGAGGTGTAATATTAACTTGACAAGGATAAAATGATTTTTGGTGGACCTGCCACTTTATAAAAGAAAGTGACAGGTTGAATGGGTACCCCAGGGAAGATGAGCTTTTATCAAAGGTTTAAGCTCAACTGGAGAGTTGATGAAAACACTGTTAACGGTGTAATGTTAACCTAACAATGTTTTTTCTTAAGTAGACTTGTTGTTCTGTTGGGGAGAATAACAAGTGAGACTAGACTCGCGGGGAATCTAGGAAAGTCTTTACCATTAGAGGTGTGATATTAACTTAACGGGTTGAATGTAGTCTTGTCAGAAGTGTGATGTTAACTTCGACAAGAATGTAAGTCAGAGGTGTGATATTAACTTGACTCAGAAGCATTTCAGCTTTCGCTTAGGAAAACTAAAAGTGTCACTGTCATAGGTGTAATGTTTAACTTGACAATGAGGGTAATGCTAGAGGTGTAATTTTGAACTTGGCATTAGTCATCTCGACTTCAGCGAGGAAGTCTGAGGAAAAGTCATGGCCATAAGTGTATTGTTGAACTTGGCGATAACTTGGATGCTAGAGGTGTGGTGTTAAACTTAGCATTGTTAATTTCAGATTCGATATAGAAGTCTGAGAGAAAGATGACTGTCAGAGGTGTAATATTTAACTTGGCAGAAACTTGATCATTGTTAGGAGTGTGATATTAAACTTTAACAGTAGTTGGTCAGAGGTGTGGTATTAACTTGATAAAGATTAACTCGTAATAAGAGCAATTTGAGGACCTGTCATTCCATTGATGAGAATTGACAAGTAAAGTTTGAAGAGCCAGAGGTATAATGTTAACTTGGCAAGTTTGAAGTCTTGCTGCTCCACGTAGAGTTGACAAGTAAAGTTTGTACTCGACAAGGAGTATTGAGAATTTTCATTACCAGAGGTATAGTGTTAACGTAGTAATGATTGTATTTTGTAGACCTACCATTCTGTGGATGAGAATCGGTAAGGGATTTTGGAGGAAAGAGTGGAACTACATCCACTTAGGATTTTTAGCAAACCCTCAGCTATCAACGAGTTTGATATGCCTTTACCAACTACCGTTTGAATTGGGCTAGCTATGCTATTCCCCTCAGCATGATGAGTTGTCGAAGACTTATGTTGGGCTTAGAAGCCAACATTTTCCTCTATCCTTAGCCGTCGAAGGCATCGGATATTAATGAAGAAACTCTTCTTTTTTTGATCAGAGGTGTACTTTTAACTTGATCGGTGGAGGAGTACTATTAAGGATAGTACTTCTTCAGGAATCTGCCATTGATCAGCATCATAAGTGTATCGCCATTTGAAGTTATGAGGCGATATGATCCATTTGAGTAGACTGACTCTACTACGAATGGTCCTTCCCATTTGGGCTGGAATTTTTCTTTTGTCTTGTGCGTCATCACCATGGGTCTTCTGACGGCTAAGACAAGATCGCCTTTCTTGAAAGTTCGCACTTTAACTTTCTTGTTGAAGGCTCTGGTAATTCGAGCTTGATAAAGCTCGATTTGTTGTTGGGCCTACAGACGCTTATCGTCTAAGGCCTCTAATACCTGGAGTCGCTGTTGATACTTCTCTTCTGTTGTCATCTCCGCTGTCAAGGCAACGCGTAGAGATGAAATTTGATTTCCAATGGAAGCACGGCCTCACACCCATATACCAAGGAAAATGGCGTAGCTTTAGTCGGGGTTCGCACAGTTGTGCGATAGGCCCATAAGCATTCACCTAGCTTGTCGTCCCAGTCACGTTGACTTTTCGAGACGAATTTCTTGAGGAGCTTGCCAATGGTCTTGTTGAAAGCTTCTGCGAGACCATTAGCGGCGGGGTAGTACGCCGTTGAGGATACACTCTGGATTCTGAACTTAGCGCAGAATCTCTGGAAAGCCTGGCTGATGAACTGGGGTCCGTTGTCATGGACAATTCGCCGAGGTACACCGAAACGGTAAATGACGTGATGTTTCATGAACTTGATCACGTCAGATGACTTCACCTCTTTCAAAGGAACGGCCTCAGCCCATTTGGAGAAGTAATCGGTTATTGCCAAAATAAACCGATGTCCTTTTGATGACGGCGGGCTGATAGGGCCAACTACGTCCATCCCCCACATTTCGAATGGCCAGGTAGAGGTCGTAGAGTGAAGGTACCCTGGTGCTTGATGGATGAAATCGCCATGTACTTGGCAGGAGTGACATCTTTTGGCATAGGTGACGGCGTCAGCAATCATCTTGGGCCAATAATATCCCAGCTTTAGGAGTCGGTATGCAAGTTTTGGGCCAGGTTGATGGGCTCCACACATACCGTCATGGGCTTCTTTTAATATTTTCTGTGCCTCCTTTGGTGAAAGGCAGTGGAGCAAGATCTCGTCATGCGATCGACGATACAATGTTCGCGTGATCGCATTATAGTAGAATTTGGGGCTTTCCTTCAAATGGCAGCCGCTTCTTGGTGTCCTGAGGCAGGATGCCGTACAAGACATAATCAATGTAGGGGAATCGCCAGTCTCTAAGCTCTAGATCAATTGACAATTCCAGTGCTTCTTTGTTTTGAGAATCTCCTGTTGGCTCCGGGTAGTCCTTAAGAACAATTCTCGAACAATACAGGTCATGGCTGTGGACAAATATTTTCTCCACTGCTCCGGCCGGTAGAGCTAAAGAGGCAGCGAGGGATGCCAGTGCATCTGCATGCGCATTTTGCTTGCGTGGTACATGGTCGATGTAGAAGTTTGTAAACCTCCCAGCCATGTGGACAGTTACGTTGTAATAGGGTACTAGGTCTTCATGTCTGACTTCGTACTCCCCGCGAACCTGGCTAACGATGAGTTTGGAGTCACCGTACGCCTCGAGATTTTTAACGCCAATCTCATCGGCGAGTTGCATCCCAATCAAAAGAGCATTGTACTCTGCCACATTGTTGGAACACGGCTCAGTTAATGAGACAGCTCGAGGAATCACATAGTTCTGTGGGGAGACGAGTACTACTCCTACTCCTGCCACTATGTGTCCTTTTGGGCGTGTTCTTGATGCACCATCAAAGAAAAGTTGCCACACCTGCCTTTCGAACAATGTCTGAGTGAGGCAGACTTCGGCGACTTCATCTGGGAGATCCTCGTAGACTTTGGCTGTCCTCGGATCTGGGTGCTCGGCTAGGAAATCCGCCACCGCTTGTCCTTTAATGGCCTTTTGTGGTAAAAAGTGCATCTCATATTGGGATAACAATATGGCCCATTTTGCCAGTCGGCCATTTAGCGATGAAGGCTTTGTCATGAGTAACCACAAGTGGTTGACTTTTGATATGACATTTATGGTTTGGCCTACCAGATAGTGTCGCATTTTCTGAATGGCGAACACCAGTGCCAAACATTCCTTCTCGATCGGGTTGTACCGATGTTCAGCTCCGATCATTGTTCTACTCAGATAGTTGATCACTTGCTCTCGTCCTTGATCATCATTCTGAGCTAGTAGAGCTCCCAAAGAATGATCCATTGCTCGGACGTATACCAGGAAAGGTTTTTCGGATATCGGAGCTGCAAGGACTGGTGGATGTGTGAGGTATTGCTTGATTTCCTCAAATGCTTGTTGGCAAGCGTCGTCCCAAATGAACGAAACACCCTTCTTCATTAGTTTAGCGAAGGGTTGGCATCTTCCGGAGAGATTTGAGATAAACCTGCGGATGTACGCCAATCGTCCTTGCAATCCCCTGAGCTCCTTGAGATTTCTCAGAGGTTGCATTTCCTTGATAGCACGAACCTTTTTTGGGTCCACATGAATCCCCGTAGAGGTTACTACAAACCCTAGGAATTTGCCACTAGCCACCCCCAGGAAGGACTTGGTGGGGTTCATCTTCAATTGATGAGCTCGCATGATGTCGAAGAAAACCTTTAGATCAGTTATATGATCATCCTTAGCGCGGCTTTTTACTGCGATGTCGTCAACATAGCATTCCACCATTTTGTGCATATGCTGATGGAAAATGGCATTCATGGCCCTTTGATATGTTGCCCCTGCATTCTTCAGTCCGAAGGGCATGACGGTGTAGCAGTAGACCCCTAGTGGTGTTCTGAAGGAGGTATGCTTTTCGTCGTCAGGATACATTTTGATTTGATTATATCCTGAGAATTCGTCCATGAAGGACATTCGTTCGAATCCACATGTATTGTTAATCATGACATCTGTGATTGGCAGTGGGAATTCGTCCTTGGGACAGGCCTCGTTCAGATCATGAAAATCGATGCAGATTCGGATCTTTCCGT
The DNA here is from genome assembly GCA_038442645.1 of Agave tequilana. Taxonomy (NCBI): domain Eukaryota; kingdom Viridiplantae; phylum Streptophyta; class Magnoliopsida; order Asparagales; family Asparagaceae; genus Agave; species Agave tequilana. The sequence goes on from JAVJIF010008593.1 coordinate 22,664, forward strand.
TCTTCTTGGCAACGGGGACAATGTTGGCTACCCAGTCGGGGTGTTGTTCTTCCCTGATGAATCCAGAATCTATAAGCTTTCTGACTTCTGATTGAATCGCTTCCATTATCTCTGGGCGGAATCGTCGCTGTTGTTGTTTGACAGGCTTTACGTCCGAATTGATGTTGAGGTGGTGCATAACCACTTGAGGATCAAGCCGGGCATGTCTTCGTAATTCCAGGCGAAGACGTCTATATACTCTTATACAAGAGATATTAGATCCTTTTCTCCGAAGGTGACAGGCCGTCACTCATGAAGATGGGCTTAGGATTAGCCTCATCCCCCAGATTGATCTGAACAACCTTGTCTTCTGTGGGTGGCTCTCGCTGTTCAAAGCGGGTATCCCAAAGAGTATTTAAATGTTTGATCCAAGGATCTGTATCGGATTGGATCATTTCTTCATCTCCGTCTTCCAGGTGGCTTGTCGAAACCATATTCACTGAAAGTTCTCCGAAGATGTTGTCGACACTGACATCTGACTCCCATGATGACGTGCCTGAAGAGTAATCGTGACCTGACGATTCTCGAGAATCAGAGGCTGATGGAGCCGGAGTTGATACACAGCCTAACCCCCTGAGTCTGATGATAATAATCGGGTGCTTTTCCTTCCGGCACAATAGATCAAAGTAGCGTTCTCCTTCCTTTGCCAAAGTTAAACCCGGGCCCGCTTGTTAAGTCATACCCCATGCGTTTCATCATTCTGAGTGCTTTTGGTTCGTAATGATCGAACTGATGGGATTCCTCCTCGCCTTCTGATTCTTCGCGGGGCGTTAGTTCAGACGAGATTCGCCCAAAAAGAATTGGTTTTTGGCCTTTCCGTTTTGCTGGAACCGTGAATATAGATTCTTGCGCATTACCATTATCTTGGTATGTCTCGAAGGACGATTTCACTGGTACATGCAATGATGTCAAAGTATCCATTGTCGACCAGAGATCATCATCTACTTCGGTACTAGTATTTGACGGTACCGAATCAGAAGCAAACACAGAAAAATACGCCAAATCTAATTCTTCATTAATATACCATCCGCCTACATCGTCGGTGGTATTATCAATATCGAGCTTATTAGTGCTCGTTACAGGTGGATCTAGCTCCCACACGCACTCTTCTTCTTCCAGCTCGGTGTCGGCTTCATTGCCAGAGTCTGGTTCCTCTGGTTGCGGGATTTCATCTGCTTCCACAGAGTCCTGGTATAGGAGGGAATCTGTGAAATAATTCTCGACTCCCTTGAACGGATGCCTTTCGGCAATCAACGTTCGCACCTTTCCACTCCCGTCAATGTATTTCATGACCTGGTGGAGGGTAGAGGGAACGATAGAATTGCGATGAATCCAAGGTCGTCCCAGTAGTAGATTGTAGGAAGTGTCAGCGTCGATGACGTAGCATGTCACTTCCGACCTCAGATCTCCGATCTGGCATTTGAGCTTGACCTTCCCCATTGGACGGGTACTATTGGCATTGAACCCATAAATGGTCGTCTGAGTAGGGCTCAAACGATGAGTAGAAATCCCCAAATGTTGCATGACCCGGCGAGGCATGATGCTCAATGCAGACCCGAGATCTACCTGAATGCGATTCACCTCAGATGATCCAATATACCCTGCGAAGTAAAGGGGTTGATCATGTTTCCCTTTGACTTGTATATCATCTGCCGTGAAGGTGATGCAGGGAATATTTTGGGAGGCGTGGAGGCAATCCTCTACATCTTCCTCCTTTGGTAGCTGGGTCATGAAGACTTCAGCATTAGCCAGAGCTTCTTGTAGAGCTTCTCTGGTCGATTTTGATAACCTGAGAAGCTCATAAAGCGTAATCCGCGCCGGGATGTTGGCTAATTGAGCCAGGACATCAAAGCGGTAAGGTGTTGTGGATCCTTCCGCTATGTCTTTCGAAAGAACTCGAGAAAACCGAAGTTCTTTCTGTTTCTCCACGGGTTGCTTCGTGGAGGGTTTGGCTGGCTCTGCAGCGGGTCTTGGAGGAGTTACCACCGTTTCGCCATACTTTTTCAAATATGGCTGCCCCAAACGGGTTTCTGCCACCAGCTGACTAGGTTCTGCGGCCAGAACTATTGTCTCCTCTTCTGAGTCGGTTAACGAGGGAATATCAGTTTCTGCTTCTCGAGAAGAGGCACACACCACGTTGTAGGATGAAGCCTTTGCTTTGCCTTTGAACTTCCTGCTTGTTATAGTAGTCCATTGCTGGCCATCAATAAGGTCGGGATGAACCCACATGACTTCTCCCCGAGGTGTGGGAACAGGTACCAGGCCCTTTTCTTGCTGCTGGTGAGGGTCTGTATTGACCATTCTCAGCTCTCCTCTTGGGATAGGGACTACTCCAGAGGGTGTTGGAGGTTGTCTCCCAAACTGGAGAAACGACGTCATGTTAGCCACCACCTTCTTCTGTTCTGGACGGAGTTTTAATACCTCCGCGTCAATCAGAGCCTGAAGGATTGATTGTTATACATATTTGCAAATTTTACCACTTCCATACCATGCATATTGTATATAAAAATGTGATTTTTAATCCTTTTCTCTCTATTTTTGCAGGTCCACAACTTAAAAGAGAAAAAAAGCCCAAAATCTCTTTAATTAGCAATAATTAAAGAGATTTAATCCAAAGCCCAAGTTTGAATTCAGAATCAAAGGAGAACCACGCGCCAACTCAACGTTCTAGAAAGCCACGTGGCTAACAAACTTGTAACAACTTCACAACAGAAAGTTGTTAGCCAACTGTTTCCAAACGGCCGCGCCTTGCCCCGCGCGCGCGGCAGGATCTGGGCCGTTGAGCCCCGGATTTTTTTCCAACGATCTGGGCTCTAGAGGCTTCTCACTGAGGGCTATAAATAGAGGACCAGAGTCTGCGTGAGGGCAACAGAGAGAAGAGAGAGAAGAAAATAGGGGAAATTCTTGTATTTTGTTATTCTCCTAGGTTTTTAGTCTTCATCTTCCTCCTCCTAGAGATTTTGACAAAGTGAGAGAGAGAGTGATGTTTGAAAGCTTGTATCAAGAAAGTGACATTCTTGTAAGCAAGGATTTATCAAAAGAGCTCCATTCATCTCTTTGCAATCTCTAGTATGCTTTACTTTACTTTGCTTTAATTTCTTGCTTTCATTCTAGTGCTATTTCATTTGCTTTAGTTCTATTGCTTTACATCATGAATAGTTGCTTTGTTTCTAGTGTAATGGATAGCTAAGTCTCTATTGCATGGCTAGCTAAGAACTTACCTAGCTAACTTCTATCTCTTTGGATGATGCTTATCTTTATACTTGCATTGTGATATTTCTTTTACTTACCAAGGAAGTAGAGTTGCTTTCCCTTGGCAATTGCTTGTTCATACTCCATATGACTCATGTGTGCCTCATTTAGAGCCTTGTCTAGAACAAGTGCCTTTGATGGAACATGGAGATGGATCACCTACATATGCTACTTGTAAGAACAACTTCTCTACTTCAAGCTAATTTGTTGTTATGTCTTGAATGTTTGAATGAATGTTGATTCTTCGAACTTAGCATCTTTGAGTACCTATCCTAGAGTTCATCATTGAACATCTATCTAGAGAGCCAATGAATTCATATGAGGCTTCAAGCTAAGAACAAGAGAACACTCATCTCCATAACGGTAAAACACTTGAACAAACAAGCAAGTTATTCCTATTGCCAATGATTCAACATGAGGCAATATAGCATCACCATTGAGTTTAGTAAGTTAGCAATGAGGTAAAGTTAGCTAGCCATGTACCTTCTCATCTAGAGTTTTCTAACACTTTCTTTACTAGCTTTTCTTTCTTTGTAACACACTTCATCCAAGTTCTTTTGATTTCTTTTTCCATAATGCACAAATCCATCACTTCTTTTCATGTTGCTTCTTGCATTTGTGTAAATATATAGAAGAATCTTCATTTTCATTTCTTCACTCCATACCGTAACGCTTCTATCGCTAGCTCTCCCGGAGAATCGACCCGGTATAGCCATTGCTATAGCGGAGATTGGAAAGGGTATATTGATCTTTGAATACATTTGTGGAGTAAACGAGCACCAAGGTTAACTCTAAACCTTTCTTCTTTAATTGAATACTTGTGTAATAACTCTACATTACTCTTTCCCAATCAAATTTTTGGCGCCGTTGCCGGGGAGAGCAACGGTTTTTGGTTAAAAGTGAAGAACTAAACGAATCTTCTTCTCTGTTACAGGTTACAGGTGAAGAAAACAGGAAAATTTGCATTGCAGAATACATATAAGCGGCTCTGGGCCTCTGCTCTCGAAAGCAGAGACCAGTTGCCCTCTGACTTGCCGCGTTCCCACGGCAAAAGCCGCGGTTCTGCGGCAAGGAGGAGTTGACTACTGACCACTTTTCTGCAGGGCTTGCTTCTCTGCAAAATACTGCTGCTGCAATACATAAAATTTTGTTTGTTTCACCTATTACCTGCTAATAATCAACAGTAAAAAATTAGTTGAAAAGTTAAAAAAAATTGTTTAGACATTTGCATTTTAGGCACGTGTCTTTCAATTCCTTTACTTTTACTGTTGAAGAGTGCTGGAGGCAAGGTACGTAAGCATAGCATATAGACTAGGAATCACTCTTTGCTTGATTTAATTACGCTTTGAGTGAACCTTGTTTGTTATATTGTACACTTGCACAAATCAACTTTAAGGGCATAACCCATAAGAAAGATAAGGTGGGGATTTTATCACCCTTTCCTTAGCCCACAAATCATTTTCCCACGCACTCACAATCCTAAGCTTCTAAATAAAAAATTGCTAGACGTTGGCCCTAGGGACATCCGGACTCACTTAGGAGATTATCCTAAGGGGGAAAAGTGTTGGAAAGTGACTTTTGTAAAATCAGTGTCTAGGAAAGGGGTTGAGGGCCGAAAGCCCGAAGTTTGCTGGTTACTTAATTAAGGAACGTCTCTGACGGAAAACCTCCCACAACCTTACCCTTCCCTGGCTGATTTGCTTATAGTCAAAGTCTACACTAAACCTCCTGTGGACGATCTAAAGTTAGGAGTCGTCTAGATCTAGGAAACCTAGAAAGCTTGGATTGATTTTTTTTCTTTTTTCTTGATTGTTATTTTTTTTTCATTTTCCGCCTGTGTGAAAGGTGCACGTTGATTGTGTAATTGTATGCAAGAGTGGTATCGAGATCCGAATTCTGCTAGGCTTGTAAGAACTTCTACACTGCCACATACACCACCACTCGACACAATCATGACCACCAACGTTTCGTTGCAAGACAAGTTTTATCCGATTCGCACATTACTTCCATCGTGCATTCTCCTCCCAAACACAAATGGAAATAACTTTGAGTTGAAGCCCCAGTTCATAAACACACTTCCACGATTCCATGGCCTTGAATCTGAGGATGCGTACTTCTTCATCCGAGAGTTTGAAGAAGTATGCCTTATGATGAGAATTTCCCAGTTAACCGAGGATGCTGTCAGACTTAGGTTTATACCTTTTGCACTTAAGGATATCGCTAAGAAGTGGCTTTATAATCTCCCAGTTAGCTCAATTTCTTCTTGGGAGGATTTCGTTAAGGTCTTTCTTAAAAAGTTTTATCCTATCCATAAGACAGCCCTTATGAGGAAGAATATAATGCAATTCAAACAAGAAGCCAATGAACTGTTTTGGAAGTATTTTGAGCGCTTCAAAGACCTAGTAGCCCTGTGTCCCCATCACGGTATAGAAAAATGGCGCCAGTGCCAGATTATCTATGATGGGCTTGATTATCAGACTAAGACGCTCCTTGAAACCATGTGTTAAGGAGAATTCTTAAAGAAGGATGAAGATCAGGGTTGGGATCTTTTTGAGGCCTTAGCAGAAAAAACAGTCCAGTGGGAATCATGTACTGAGAAACCTACACCCACAAATTCCAGAACTGGTTTACATTCCATAGGATCCTCAATAGCTGCAGAAGCTAAGATAACTCAGTTGATGAAGAGGATTGAATTGCTAGAGTCCAAGGAAAACTCTGCTGTGAATCAGGTCAACCCATCTGTTGTTAATCCGGGTTGTACCTACTGCCATGATCAGAATCATCTGTTTGAGGAGTGTCCAGTTTATCAAACTCAAATGTTTCAGGAGAGTACGAATGCCGCATACACCAGACCAACTTACAATCCTTACTCCAAAACCTATAATCCGGGATGGCGAAACCATCCGAATTTCTCTTGGAGTCAGTCTGGCCCTGAGCAGCCGAGACAACCATTTCCACAACAATACCCTGCTCAGTCTCATCCACCGACTTACCACCAGAACCCACCAAATGTTCATTCATACCAGAGTCCACCCAGATTCCAGTCATATCAACATCCTGTGCCTTACCAAGCAAATTTTCAGCCCCAGTTTCAGCATCATCCACCACCCAATCCTTCAGACAAAAGAATTTCTGATTTGGAGAAAATGATAGAGACCTTATCTAAGAACCAAGCTTCAATGATGAACAATCAGCAGCAGGACATGAACAAATTGCAAATTCAAATAGGGCAGTTGGCTAACTCTTTGACTGAAAGACAAAAAGGAATGCTACCTAGCCAACCTGTGCCCAATCCCAAAGCCCATTTTCCTCTGCACGAAGTTGAAGACTTGGGACCCAGCCAATGCCAAGCCATTCAAATCCTTAGATCTGGAAAGCATGTAGATAATAAGGTTTCAAATCATTCTCCCAAATCTGTGCCAATGCCACCACTTTCTGTTCCAATCCAACCTTTGTAAGATAGTCCTTCATCAAGCACACAACCATCCACTTCCCAGTCTAAAGGAAAAGAGAAAGTTGATGAGCAAACATATAAGCCTGTTGTCCCATTCCCAAATAGGCTCACAAATCATAAGATGAATGCTCACATGGAGAAGATAAGAGAGATATTCAACCAAGTACAAATCAATGTCCCTCTCTTAGATGCCATTCAACAAGTCCCATCCTACGCCAAGTTTTTGAAAGAAATGTGTACTAAAAAGAGAAAAGCAAATGTCCCTAAAAAAGTCTTTTTCGCTTCCAACATAAGTGAACTGCTCAATGGTCCTATCCCTGTGAAGTACAAAGATCCAGGGAGCCCTACCATTTCTTGTATCATAGGGCAGACCACCATAAATAGGGCTTTGCTAGACTTAGGTGCAAGCATCAATCTTCTCCCCTTTTCCGTCTATCAGCAGTTAGGGTTAGGCAACCTTCGTCCTACCTAGATGACTATTCAATTGGCTGACCGCTCTGTAAAGATTCCCAAGGGGAAATTACAGATGTTTTGATACGGGTCGGGGAATTCATTTACCCCGTGGACTTTGTTGTTCTTGAAACTGTTGGCCCAAAGGCCTTCCACTCTAGTTTTGATGATGATTAACTCATGTAGTTATGTGTACTAATTATCTTGTGATGTTTAATTTTCAGATCATTAATCAAGATATTAGTTGGTGAAAGCTTCCACACATCTTTCATTTGTTGATTCAAGAGCCCGAGCGTCATAGATCATACATTGCAACTTGCTCGGTGAATCAAGAGTGTTTGGATCGAGCCGACTTGGAGATTGCGCTCTAGCTTGGAGATTGCGCTCTACAAGAAGACTTAGGTATCCATAGTTTTAGTTTGGGTTTAGATCCTAATTGTAAAGATTAGAATAGTATGATAAGCTCAAGTTCACAACACACACCTTTCATGTTTTGTTTTTCGGTTTTTGGTTTAACCGATCTTGGTTTTCATGAATAGATTTTATATCAAAACATTATTTTGGACTTAATGACAAAAATCATGATATATATATGTTCCTTGTATATTGAATTTCTATTCATATACAATATGCTTCAAAGTGTTTAAATATCAAATTTTTGTATCATGGATGAGTTTTAGACAATGTGTATTTTCTATTCAAAATACAAGGTTTTAGAAAATACGGTTTTTGGTTTTTGGCAAAATTTCTATGACACAAAAATAGTCAAATATGTCTGAAATTTGTGTTAGGATTTTTAACACAAGTTTATATTTCAATATAAAATGATAAAACTATTTTTGTGAAATTTTAGAGATTTTGTGGGATTTATTGGAATATTTTTACCTCTGTTTTTCTGACCCATTTATAGGCTGACAGGCCTGGTCGGTCGACCGAAGCGGTCGACCGCACCAAGGGCCGGTCGACCGGTTCGGTCGACCGACGTGCACAGACCTGTGCACGTCTGCAGCCCAATGGGCCGGTCGACCGAAGCGGTCGACCGACGGAGAGCTGTTTGCTCTCAGGAAGTTTCGGTCGACCGTACCGGTCGACCGGCAGCTGTAACGTTCGAAAATTCGAACGTTGGGCGGTCGACCGGGCCGGTCGACCGGCAGACTATTTCTGGCATAAATTCTGTAAACGGCTAGTTTTCTAAATTGCCTATAAATACCCCATTTGCAAGAGTTTTTCTCTAAGATTTTTTGTGCGAATTTTTCCATTCTCTCTGGTGTTTTGCAGCAATCAAAATAGGTTTTTGGATTCAAATTGAACAATCCTTTTGGTGTTTTAATTAGGGTTTGAAAAATTCAAAGGAAAGGGTTTTGGGAAAAAGTTTGAATTGAACCTCTCTATTTTGATTTCATTTATTTCCCAAGATTTTCTTTGAGTTGCTGGTTTCAAATCCCTTGTTTTTCTCCACACTTGAGCTATAATCTACTATCTATATCTATAGGATATTTGTGTGGGAAGAAGAAGTTGTTTGTGGTTGTTGTTGTGACCACCAAGTTGTAACCCAATCTTTTCTAAGCTTTGTGCTTTGGGTTGTATCCCTCTAGTTGAGAGGTGATCCTTGTATTGGTTGGTGATTGGGAGTTTGTTGTATTGGTTGGGAGTTTGCCTCAAGGAGGAGGTTGTGATTGTTGGAGTTTACCTCAAGGAGGAGGTTGTGTTTGTTGGCTTGGAGTGGTGCCTCAAGAAGGAGGTTGTATTTGTAAAGAGAGGAGTTGGGTACTCCTTGTAAAGGGTCCTAGGTGGACGAGCTAGTGGAAATCCTTCGTGTGTCGAAGGCGGGGATGTAGAGCTGGGTGCTCGAACCTCGATAACATATCCTTGTGTTTGCGTTTGATCTATTGGCTCTCTATCTCTCTCTCTCTTTACTTTGTGCCTTGCATTTACTTACATTGCTCATTCATATTTGCTTGGCTTGGTTGTGTGCATCACTTGTTGATAGCACTTGAGTGTAATTTGCATTAAGTTTTTAAATTCCGCATTAAGTACACTAGATTAGCATTGTCACCTATTCACCCCCCCCCTCTAGGTGACTTTTCAGAAACACAGCCCGTACAAAATCACAGAGCGCAAACACCTGTCATTCTCGAGCGTCCTTTCTTAGCCACCGCGAACGCAATAATCAACTGCCGAAATGGATCAATGCGGTTAACGTTCGGAGATATGACGAAAGAGGTGAATGTCTTCCATCTGGGGAAGCAGCCAAGGGATGTGGACAATGATTTTTTTGAAGTGAACTTGATTGAGGGATTGACCAGTGAACATGTGGAGGAAATTGAGTATGAGTCTGAAGAGGAGTTTGAGTTGGAGTCGGATGACTTCAACCTGGAACAGATTATTGGATCAAATGTTGAACGGACAACTAATTTCACACCTATTCTTCCCTTGCACCATGAGCAACCAGTTATAGATCCGGTACCTTCTTCTGAGCTTAAGGCTCTTCCCGATCATCTCAAGTACAAGTACTTGGATGAGAAGGAATCTTTTCCTGTAATAATTGCATCCAATCTTACTGAGCAACAAGAAGAGGACCTTCTGACTGTGTTAAGGAAAAATAGAGAAGCTATTGGTTGGACCATGGCTGATATCAAGGGGATTAGTCCTGCCATTGTCCAACATAGGATTCACTTGAAGGAAGATGCTAAGCCTAAACGAGACCCACAGCGTAGACTTAACCCTATTATGCAAGAAGCTGTTAGATCTGAGATATTGAAACTATTAGACAATGGGATTATCTATCCCATATCTGATAGTCAATGGGTAAGTCCAGTTCACGCTGTGCCTAAGAAAGCTGGATTTACTGTGGTGGAGAATGAGAATAAAGAATTGATACAAACACGTCTTCCAACGAAGATTCGAGTTTGTATTGATTATAGGAAGTTGAATACCACCACACGTAAAGACCACTTTCCACTTCCATTTATTGATCAAATGCTGGAGAGATTGGCGGGACACGAGTACTATTGTTTCCTGGATGGATATTCAGGATATAATCAGATCCCAATTGCTCCCGAAGACCAAGAGAAGACTACCTTCACCTGTCCCTTTGGAACATTTGCTTACCGAAGGATGCCCTTTGGTCTTTGCAATGCTCCTGCAACGTTTCAACGTTGCATGTTGAGCCTCTTTTCGGACATGGTGGAGAAATTTTTGGAAATTTTTATGGATGATTTTTCGATCTATGGGGATTCCTTTGAGCAATGCTTGTACCATCTGAAGCTAGTTTTACAACGTTGTATGGAGAAAAACTTGACACTTAATTGGGAAAAGTGTCATTTTATGGTCAAGCAAGGAATCGTACGTGGGCACAAGGTCTCAAGAATAGGAATCGAGGTAGACAAGTCCAAAGTGGAAGTCATAACGAAGCTCACTGAACCGACGTGCTTAAAAGACATTAGATCATTTTTAGGGCACGCCGGTTTCTATAGGCGATTTATTCAAGAGTTTAGCAATATTGCAAGACCCTTGACAAATCTCTTAGGAAAGGATGTACCCTTCATCTTTGATGAGGAATGTCAAAAATCATGGAAAGAGCTTAAGAGTAGACTTGTCTCTGCACCGATCATCTCTGCACCAGATTGGACCAAGCCTTTTGAGATTATGTGTGATGCCTCTGACTTTGCTATAGGCGCTGTTTTAGGGCAGCGTATTGATAATGGGCAACACGTAATCTATTATGCTAGCAGAACACTGAATGAGGCCCAACTCAATTATACAACTACTGAAAAGGAATTTTTAGCAGTTGTCTTTGCGTTGGAGAAATTTCGTCAATATCTGCTAGGGTCCAGAACTGTTATTTTCACTGATCACTCCGCCCTAAAATACTTGATGCAAAAGAAGGATGCTAAGGCAAGACTGATTCGATGGATACTTCTTTTGCAAGAGTTTGATTTGGAAATTAAAGATAAAAAGGGCGTTGAGAACGTGGTAGCAGATCATTTGTCGAGAATCCCAAATGCACCTAAAGAGAGAATACCGATTAACGATGATTTTCCTGACGAGCATATTTTTGAGATATGTGGAGAGCCCTGGTATGCTGATATAGTGAACTACCTTGCTACCAGGCAAATACCTTCTCATTGGTCAGGACAAGAAAAACACCGTTTTCTGCGTCAAATGCGGTTCTTCTTTTGGGATGAACCATATTTATTCAAATACTGTCCTAACCAAATCATACGTAGATGCCTTCCTGAGGATGAACATCAGAGCGTTTTGACATTCTGTCACAAGTTAGCTTGCGGTGGACATTTTGGTCCACGGAAAACTGCTGAGAAAGTGCTTCAGAGTGGATTCTACTGGCCCACTCTCTTTAAGGATGCATATAATTTCTGCAAGCTCTGTGATAAGTGTCAAATGACGGGTCGTATCACACAAAGAGACATGATGCCCCTCACACCCATCTTGGAAGTCGAAATTTTTGACCTCTGGGGCATCGATTTTATGGGACCCTTTCCTCTGTCCTACGGTAACCAGTACATTTTTGTAGCCGTAGATTATGTTTCCAAGTGGGCTGAAGCAATTCCAATACGGACGAATGACAACCATGTTGTCATTAAGTTTTTAAGAGAATACATCATCTCTCGCTTTGGAGCCCCCCGTGCGATAATAAGCGATAATGGGAGTCATTTCTGCAATAGGGCTTTTGAAGCTTTGATGCGAAAATACTCTATTACTCATAAATTGTCCACGGCTTATCATCCTCAAACCAATGGGCAAGTTGAAGTCACGAATAGACAGATAAAACTCATTTTGGAGAAAACTGTAGGACAGAACCGTAAGGATTGGTCCATCAGACTCACTGATGCCTTATGGGCATACAGGACCGCTTACAAGACTGTCCTCGGTATGTCTCCATATCGAGTTGTATTTGGGAAACCTTGTCACTTGCCTGTTGAATTAGAACACCAAGCTATGTGGGCTTTAAAGCAGCTGAACTTGGATTTGGATAAAGCCGGTGTTCTACGGAAGTTGCAGTTATCTGAGCTTGAAGAGCTGAGAAACGAGGTATACGACAACGCTCGGATCACGAAACACAGAACCAAGCTTTTTCACGATAAATCCATTCACCGAAAGGTTTTTGTCGCAGGACAAAAGGTTCTGTTATACAATTCAAGACTCCACCTTTTTCCTGGTAAATTGAGAACCAGGTGGTCAGGGCCATTCATTGTTCACAAAGTTTTTTCCCACGGTGCGATCGAGATTCTTGACCCGAATAATGGCAACATATTCACTGTGAACGGACAACATTTAAAGCCATTTCTTACCACCAATTCTGTGTCACACGAAGTTCATGAATTGGGTCTTTGTGACCCAGTTTATTTGTGACAAATTCCATCTGTACAGTTTCCCGTGTATTTTCCTGAATATCATTTTGGGACCACACTTGTAAATAATTTTCTTTTACACTTTTTGTAAAAAATAAATAAAAAAATAAATAAAAAAATTTTAGGGATTTTTGTGCTTCAAAGAGTTTCAACTTCCTAGGATTTTCTCTTCCCTAGGATTCCTTTCATTTCCAAACTCTTTTGACCTAGGGTTGTAAATATACCTTTGACCTAGGGTTAAATTTGGAAACCATTTTTTTCCCCTCCTATAAATACTCTTTTTCACCTATCTTCCTCCCTCAAACGAGAACATCCACTCAGATCTGAAATATTCCTTCAACAGCCGACCTCCACCAAAATTCTACTTCCTAGTTTCATCTAATCCGCCGTGCCCTGTCGCAGCTCCGCCGCCTTTCTGACACCTCAGGAGCGCCGGAAGAGTTCAGGTTGACTGATTTTTTTTCCTGGAGACAGAAACAGACCCATTCTTCCCGTAGCTGTCTCTGGTGCCTTCTGTACACCTGTCTTTCGATTTCCCCTACGAAATCCGGGGGTGGTTTGATCTCTTGTCCCTTGGTTCCTTTGCTCTAATTTTTACTGTTATTTATGGCCCCTAGTTTGTTTGTGGAAAGGGATTTCTCTACACTTTTGAATGATCAAGGGGGATATGGGCATATATTTGTAGATCTAATACGTGCGTGGAATTGGTATTCCTTAGTTTATGATAACAATGACAATGATGCTTACTATTGCCCTGAATTGGTCATCACATTTTACAACACATTGGATCATGCATCTGTTAATCATAACACACAACAATTCACAGTTCATATGCCATTAGGTGACATCTTTGTCACCATTCCACTCATTGCTGAAATCACCGATGTCCCCATTCATCCCCATCATACTGACCCCTTGCCACTGGTTGATTACATGCCCATCATGGGGGTCCGCTGCACAGAGCAGGACCGTGGGCGCAAAGCCCAATCCACGTTTAGAAATGTACATTGCATTGGACGTTGGCTCCAACGCAATATTTTTGAACTTGATCATACCACGACTTTCAACAGACCCGTGTTACAAATCATCCATGATTTAATTACTCATAGACACACGGTTTGTTTGAATAGGGCCATCTTCCATGCCATACTTGATAATTCCTCCCGCACTCGTGGTGCAAAGTATTCCCATCCAGTCTTAATTACCCGTCTGTGTAAAAACTTCATACCAGACGATGTATTTGACTCCTTTTCCCGAGTGTATGTTGTAGCAGAGAGACCCACTAGCTCATACACTGGTTGCTTACACGCCCTCTGGACACCTAGGGCCCAACCTGAGGATATTCCTGTAGAGTCCTCTTCGGAGGAGAGCTTAGAGGAGGTAGATGAGCCCCAATTCTGGACACAGGATCCCCCCACAGAATCACGAGCCTTCATGTCCGCCGTCTGGAAGGGCATGAAGAAGATCTTTAGAGGGCAAGTTCGTCTGAGGAAGAAGGTTGAGGAGAATTCCTCTCGTTTGGACAGTATAGAGGCGGCATTGAGACGATCACAGTCTGCTGGACCAAGCACCACCGCTGGTCCAAAGAGATAGAGGGGATGATTTTTATCCTTTACCTATTTTCATGCATATTCTTATCTTGCATACATTGGGGACAATACATGAGATAGGTATGGGGGGTAGATGCTAACATAGGATTTTTCATTTTCTTTTTAGGCCTTTTATTTTTATTTTTAGGATTTTCAGTTTCTTTTTAGGTTTTCTCTTTAGATTTTACCTTTCCTTATAGATTTTCTACTTTCTTGTTAGATTTTATTTTCTTTTATACTTTCTTGTTAGATTTTATTTTCTTTTAGAAAAAATATATATATAAAAAAAGAAGAAATTCTTTGATCCATGTTTAAAGAATCAAACTTGAAATTTAGGGATTAAGGAAGCTCTAAATTAAGATTTCTAATTATAAGTTGAAAAGAGGAGTTTTGTTAGATTTTAGGTTAAGTAATAAAGGATTAGAAAAATTACTAGATTTTAATTCTTTCTTTAGATATAAACATTAAACATATTGAAGGATTAATCAAAGACTTCGTGATTTTATTTACACATATATATAATAATAAAAAAATTAAAAATAAAAGAAAAAAATGTACAATAATAAATAATAAATACTTAGCCACTGACTAAGCTGGTTAGCCGTGCCTCAAGAAGCATTGCCGATCACGCCTAAAGGTGGTTAAGTCCTTAAATTCCTTCGTGGCCTTTTTTACTCGAGACCTTAAACCCGAGGGATGTTTTCTCATCTGGTGCCCTAAGACCATCTGGTTTGGGAGTCATCGGTTAAAGGCTCGCTACAAGGGTAAACTAGAAAGCCTAAGGATGCTAAGGAAATGTAAATAAATAAACATAAATAAAATAAAAAAAAAGAAGAAAAAAAATATTATATATATTAGTAAATAAATAAACTTAGTCTAAGAAAGATCCTTCATATTTATAGATGTATATATCCTAGGATTGATGCAAAATCTGGTTTTTGATCTTTTCCCTAAAATCTTAATCTAAGTTGAAAACAAAACTCCAATTAGACACTTATAAGAGGAATGAAAAGTTTAGAGTAACCTGAAACCTAAAGATCAAGTTAGAATCTTTAAAACATGGATCAAAAATTTCACTAACCCTTTTATTTTTCTTTATGGATTTTGTGGGTGCAATCCGCTGAAAACCCTCAGGAGACAACACTCCTCCTCTAGGGTAACCTAGAGGTTTAACGGCTTGTTGCACATGCTCAGTGCAATCGTGTCACCTACGAAAGTGGTGTAATAAACTAGTTAGGATTTTCTTTTTCTTTCTTTTTCTTTTCTTGTTTTGCTCGAGGACGAGCAAAAGCTAGGTATAGGGGTGTGATTGTTATACATATTTGCATATTTTACCGCTTCCATACCATGCATATTGTATATAAAAATGTGATTTTTAATCCTTTTCTCTCTATTTTGCAGGTCCACAACTTAAAAGAGAAAAAAAAGCCCAAAATCTCTTTAATTAGCAATAATTAAAGAGATTTAATCCAAAGCCCAAGTTTGAATTCAGAATCAAAGGAGATCCACGCGCCAACTCAACGTTCTAGAAAGCCACGTGGCTAACAAACTTGTAACAACTTCACAACAGAAAGTTGTTAGCCAACTGTTTCCAAACGGCCGCGCCTTGCCGCGCGCGCGCGGCAGGATCTGGGCCGTTGAGCCCCGGATTTTTCTCCAACGATCTGGGCTCTAGAGGCTTCTCACTGAGGGCTATAAATAGAGGACCAGAGTCTGCGTGAGGGCAACAGAGAGAAGAGAGAGAAGAAAATAGGGAAAATTCTTGTATTTTGTTATTCTCCTAGGTTTTTAGTCTTCATCTTCCTCCTCCTAGAGATTTTGACAAAGTGAGAGAGAGAGTGATGTTTGAAAGCTTGTATCAAGAAAGTGACATTCTTGTAAGCAAGGATTTATCAAAAGAGCTCCATTCATCTCTTTGCAATCTCTAGTATGCTTTACTTTACTTTGCTTTAATTTCTTGCTTTCATTCTAGTGCTATTTCATTTGCTTTAGTTCTATTGCTTTACATCATGAATAGTTGCTTTGTTTCTAGTGTAATGGATAGCTAAGTCTCTATTGCACGGCTAGCTAAGAACTTACCTAGCTAACTTCTATCTCTTTGGATGATGCTTATCTTTATACTTGCATTGTGATATTTCTTTTACTTACCAAGGAAGTAGAGTTGCTTTCCCTTGGCAATTGCTTGTTCATACTCCATATGACTCATGTGTGCCTCATTTAGAGCCTTGTCTAGAACAAGTGCCTTTGATGGAACATGGAGATGGATCACCTACATATGCTACTTGTAAGAACAACTTCTCTACTTCAAGCTAATTTGTTGTTATGTCTTGAATGTTTGAATGAATGTTGATTCTTCGAACTTAGCATCTTTGAGTACCTATCCTAGAGTTCATCATTGAACATCTATCTAGAGAGCCAATGAATTCATATGAGGCTTCAAGCTAAGAACAAGAGAACACTCATCTCCATAACGGTAAAACACTTGAACAAACAAGCAAGTAATTCCTATTGCCAATGAATCAACATGAGGCAATATAGCATCACCATTGAGTTTAGTAAGTTAGCAATGAGGTAAAGTTAGCTAGCCATGTACCTTCTCATCTAGAGTTTTCTAACACTTTCTTTACTAGCTTTTCTTTCTTTGTAACACACTTCATCCAAGTTCTTTTGATTTCTTTTTCCATAATGCACAAATCCATCACTTATTTCATGTTGCTTCTTGCATTTGTGTAAATACATAGAAGAATCTTCGTTTTTCATTTCTTCACTCCATACCGTAACGCTTCTATCGCTAGCTCTCCCGGAGAATCGACCCGGTATAGCCATTGCTATAGCGGAGATTGGAAAGGGTATATTGATCTTTGAATACATTTGTGGAGTAAACGAGCACCAAGGTTAACTCTAAACCTTTCTTCTTTAATTGAATACTTGTGTAATAACTCTACATTACTCTTTCCCAATCAAGGATGTCCTTGAGGACATAACAGCTCTTGGTGAGGTGTCCCAACATCCTATGATACATGCAGTAGCTGGGATTATCGGTTTTACCGACTTCCTCAGGGCGCCTAGCTTCAGGAAGCTTCAGTCGATTGCTCTTGTTGAGTAATTTGAAGAGCGAGTCGACATGTTCATCCTTGAAGCTTGTTGGCCCGTGGTTGGCTTGAAGAGCCACTTCCCTTGACCGGTTGAGGTTTGACTGGGGATTTGGTCTCTGCTGCCAAGTTATCCTTCCTTTTTGTTTGGTGGATGTGTCTGGCGCACGCCTCGTTGACCTCTCCGGCCTGGGCTTACCTTCTTCCGCTCTGACGCGGGCGACAATCTCCTCAGCCTGTTCACCTTGTTGGACTAATTGCTTCCAGGTGCGGCTTTCAGCAACTCCTATTTGAGCAAGGAGTGAGGTTTGGAGATTGTGGCGGCATGTTTCCACCAGGGTAACCTGGGTCATACCGCTCGGACATCGGAGTGCCACGTTCCGAAATCTTTCCACGAAAGATTTGACAGACTCTCCCTTTCGCTGTTTAGTAGCCAAAAGGGTGGGCATTGTGACCTCCGAGTCATCTTCGAAGAAGCGTGTTAAGAAAAGCTTCTCCAAATCACCCCAGTTTTTGATAGAGCCTTCTGGGAGCTTTATGAACCATTCAAAGGCGAGCCCTTTCAGGGTGCCAATGAATAAGCGTGCCAAGATAGCATCATTATCTACTACTTCCCTGTTTGGGATTTAAAGTAGTAGATATGTTGGTTGGGTGATCCCTTCCCATCGAATGCTTGGAGGATTGGAGCCTTGAACTTGGAAGGGTACGGAACCAGGTCCCACTCGGTCGGATAAGGTCGGACCACTCCAGCTTCTTGGAGGCCTTTACGATTGGTAAGAGCCTCTAGGCGTCGCTCCAATCGACTCATTCTCTTAGAATAAACCTTCTCATAGTCTTGGTCGTCTTTTCCTCATGATGAGGATTTAGACAAACTAGAAGTAGATTGCTCATTCTTCTCGAAGTGTTTGGAAGATGAGCTTTCTCTTTTCGTTTGCCCTTAGACTTTTTAGGGGGAGATTTCCTCCTGTCTTCGAGCAACTGTACGAGCATCTGCTTGAGAGAGTCGATAGATTCCTGTTGAGCAAGAATCATATCGAGTTGTTCCTTCTAGACCTGGGCTTGCTGCTCCAAGCGCTTAGCGGTCTCCTCAGGAGTGCTCGTCATGTATATGAAGGCCTCTTTCTCTATAGAAGAGTTTGAAGTCTGCGACTCTGCAATGGCAGAGTGCGAGTCATTAATCTCAATGCCCCGGGCTAGGGCATTGTAGTTGATCGGGGGAATGGCCCCTGTCGGGTACGAGTGTGTCGGTACACTCCTTCCGGTTCAGAGTCAGACTCGTCGGAGCTGACTATAGGCTGTTTTCCTCTGCTCCTGCTCGTCGTATTTGCAGTGAGCTCTGGATACTCAGTGTCAGAGAAGATCCTCCTCGGTGAGAGCGTCTTCTTTGGCTGATGGAGGAATCAGGGTCAGCTGTCTAACTAAAGACTGCTGGTTCACACCTGAACCGCAACGGCACTCAGAGAGCATAGAGATGAGCCGTTGGCAGCAACATGATGAAGTGATTTGTTTAGCACTTCTTTTCTTCGTCAAGTAATCCCTTAGATCCATGGGAAGAGGATCGAAGAGATTAGCCTCGCAACTTCGAGGGCGGGAGGCATCCTTGCGCTGTACAGCTTGGACGTAGGATTCAGAGACGCGGTTCTCGCGTCGCAGCTTTAGGACGCGTGTCTGGCGTCCCTGCTGAGAAGAGACGCGGCTGTCGCATTACTGCTTGGTGCGTCGGGGCAGGGACGCTTGAGAGAGAGTGGACTGCTGGGCCCTACACCTAAGGGCGCGTGCCTCTTGTACTTGACGAGGCGCGCAAGCTTCGCCTTGGCGTCTGGTGAGTAGGGCTTCAGAGGAACTAATTTGGGGAGTCTCGCGTTTGGGCCACCAAACGCGGACTTCGCGTGCTGGATGCGGCGCAGCCAAGACGCCAGTTTGAACCTTGCGTCCTGCCTCAGTTGGACGATCAGAAGTTCCAACTTGTAGCTGACGCGCACGCCTCCTCTGTCGGCGCTCAGCATTTCGGTTGCGTCGTGGAGGTGGAGAGAAACCAACGAAGACCTGGTGCTGAGGGAGAGGGTGAACTGGCTGGACACCAGAGGGCTTGACCACGCGGGTCTCCTGAGAGACGTTGGCGCGTGTATCTCGTATGGCGCGGTTGGCCGCGACATCCTTTACAGCAGCTGCGCCTGAGGCCACGCAGGTCTCAGAGCGGGTTTCGGGGTAAGTCCCCGTAGAGACCCTGCGGCAGACGCGGGTCTTGGGCTTCTGGAGCCGGAAGAGAGAAACTCTTCATACTTTGCCTGGTCGAACTCGACGACAAGCGATTCGACCATCTTCCCCTTATAGAGGACGTCACCTTGCGTCACGATTTGCTCATCAGTAACAAATGAGCTCCCAGCGGAGTCGCCATCTCTTGTACGCGTCAGAAAAGGAGGATTCGATTGCAAAATTCTTTTGATTGGATAGAAGATTACAACAGATCAGTATTCCGATTACAAGGGAGGGACGATGTTGAGTCTTGAATCCTCCCTTTGTTTAAGGCTGGGTTCTTCAAGTGGCGGTGGAGAGTGAATCTTGTTCTCCGTTGACCGGGTGAACGTTGAGATCTTCTGGGGCTCTTCTCTTCGGGTGGTTGACGGAGTAACACAGCTCTGTCGACAAAACTCTCAATGAGATTGTCGGCAAAGACTAACTTGAACACAGCAAGTCAGCTGAAGAGTTGGACTCTCTTTCACTGTCTCTCCTCTCTAATCGACCGACCCCTTCTCAATAGCAAGCAAGGCTATTTATAGAGGTATCCGGGGTGAACGTGCCCCCTGAAAATACTCCACAATGGGGGGTTAACCTCCCCGCTATGTGGGCGGTGACAGGCCCCATAACCAGGGCAGTTGCAACCGAGGCGCGGGTTTCGACCCTTGCGCCTTGATGCTGAGACGCGGGTGTCGAGCCTCGCGCATTTGCTGAGATGCGGCTGTCGAGCCTCGCGCAGATGTTAAGACGCGGGTTTGAACCTCGCACCTTGGTGCTGAGACGCGGCTGTCGAGCCTCGCGCCTTGGTGCTGAGACGCGGGTTTGAACCCTCGCGCCTTGGTGTTGAGACGCGGCCAAAATTAGCTTTGCGTCTAGAACTTGGAATTCTGCTTTTCAATGGCTTGTCTTTTAGTGATTTTTAGACAGCCTACAAAGATGTATACCAGTTCTTGTCTTATGTTTGATATTTCATTTTGGAGGAACCTTATTTCTTTAAATATTGTTCTGACCAAATCATTAGGAGATGTATTTCTGATGAGGAAGTTAAGAATGTTCTAGCCTTTTTTCACAAGCTTGCCTGTGGTGGACACTTTGGTCCCACGAAACTATCATAAAAGTACTATAGAGTGGGTTCTATTGGCCCACTTTGTTTAAAAATTCATTTGATTTTGCAAGACGTGCACAAGATGCCAAATGATAGTAGGATTTCAAAGAGTAATTGATGCCACTTAACCTAATTCTACAAGAAGAACGCTTTGATGTTTGGGGCATAGACTTTATGTGGCCTTTTTCCTAGCTCATTTGTGGACACCAATACATCTTGGTGGCTGTGGATTACGTATCTAAATGAGTTGAAGCCATCCCTTGCAAGACAAACGACAAGAAAGTTATTGTTAAGTTCTTGAAAGCAAGCATCTTTCACACTTTGGAATCTCTAGTGCAGTAATTAGTGATAATGACTCACATTCTGGCAATAGAACTTTTGAAGCTCTTATGCAAAAAAAAATGCCATAAAACATAAGTTATCCACGCCCTACGATTCTCAAACTAGTCGGCAGGTAGAAGTCTCAAATAGACAAATTAAGCTTATCTGAAGAAAACTATGAATCAAAACCGAAGAGACTAATCCACCAAATTGATAGATGCCTTATGGGCATATAGGACTGCCTTTAAAACGATTCTAAGATGTATCCTTATAGGTTAGTCTTTGAAAAGGCTTGATGCCTTCCTTTTGAGTTAGAGCACCAAGTTTTATGGGCAATTAAGTTGCTAAATTTTGATCTAGATAAGGCTGATGCATTTTGAAAATTTTAAATTTTTGAACTTGAGGAGTTGAGAAACGAGGCTTACGAAAATGCGAAGATTACGACGAATAGGGTTAAGATTTTCTTGATAAGTTTATCATGAGAAAATTTTTATCCCAGGCCAAAAAGTCTTACTCTACAATTCTAGGTTTCATCTTTTTGTGAAAGTTGAAATGACGATGGACAGGGCCATTCGTTGTTTGGACTGTGTTTCCACATGGAGCAGTAAAGATATGCGACACTAAGAATGGTAATAAATTCAAGGTAAATGATTAACATTTGAAACCGTTCTTAAAATCAATACTAGAAGTAAATATAGCCACGGATCTCTTTGACCCAATGTATCAGTAACTCTACCTCTTTTGCATTTCATTTCATGCATTTATACATACATTCATCATTGAGGATAATGCATGAGATAGGTGTGGGGAGTTAACTTACTAACATAGGATAATAATAACATAACAAAACATAACATAAATAATAACATAACATAAGTACAAAATTATTATTTTACTGCTAGTAGCTAACATATTTTTCCTAACTTAATTAATATTTTTCCTAACATAATTACTAACATACTAACATAGGAAGATACTAATAAAATTTTTTCTTTTAAAAAAAACTTTTTGAAAAAGAAAATAATATTTTGATTTATTTTTGTAAGTAATTAAGTTAATTTTAAGGAATGAAAAAATCATGATTAGGATTTCTTAATACTTGGTCAAAATAAAATTATTTGTTTGATTTTTAGGTTTAGAAAGAAAATTGAAAAAGTAATTTGGTCTTGAATTTTACCTTGATGAAATATGCATACTTAATACACTTGCACACTTAGGATTCAAAACAAAGACTCTTGTGCCTTAGCGCATATATATATATATATATATATATATATATATATATATATGAAAAATAAACAAATCTAATTATTGATTAGCTAGGTGCTTTGGCCTAAGAAAGCCTTGGTATTTACATGAAAAGTAACTAGGTAAAAAAATAAATGTAATCTATGTATTAACACATCTAATAATCAATTAGTTAGATTTTAGGGCCTCAAGAAGCCTTGATACTTGCACAAAAGAGAAATAGATGAGTTACACATATTAAAAAAAAGTGCTTAAAGGGCAACAAAGTGGTAATACTTCAAACTTCTTTCAAAAACAAAAACTTTTTATATATATTAAATATATAAGACATAAGAGTTGAACTAATCCCGAGTCAAAAAATTCACGATCGCAGAGGCGCATATGACTTAGGGTAAAATAATAGGCTAAGTAAGAAATTCAGTTCTAATCCTAACATAGATTGATTATAAATACTTGCATAGAGACTAAGTATAGGAATGAATAATTAAGTGATCCTAAAACTTATAGATTAACTTGATTTTTGCATAAATCCTTCAAATATTTTTCTCTGTCAAAAATGGTTTTTCAAAAATACTAACATTTTATTTTTATTTCTTTATGATTTTTGTGGGTGCAATTCACTGAAAGTCCTCATGACACAAAACTCATCCTCTAGGAGAAATTTAGAGGTTTAATGGCTTATTGCATAAGCTAAGTACAATCGTGATTCCTACGAAAGTGAAATAGTTTTGATTAGATTAGTTTTCTTTTTGTTTTACTTAACAATGAGTATAAGATAGGTGTGGGGGTGTGATGGTTCATCAAAAGCGCATTGTTTTAGTCACATTTTCATATTTATTTTTTTATAAAATAATACTATTTAATTATTTTATTGTTTAGTAATTGTACGGGTAGGAAAACTGAAAATATTGCAAAGTTTCCTTGAATTAATGAAAGATTACAATAACTCAAATTCTAATTACAAGAGAGAAGAGATACTCAAGCTCAAATCTACTCTTTATTTAATACTGCGTCCGTTGTTTAGCGGTGAAAAGTGAATCTTATTTTTCACTAACGGGTGAACGTCAAGCTCATTCAGAAATTTTCCCCTTGGATCACTGATGGAGTAGCACAGCTCCTATCAAATGAAATCTCAAAAAGATTTAAAAAAACTTGAACTCAACAAACTTGTGTGTAGAAGAGTTGAACTCTTTGTAAAGCCAAAATTCTTAAGCTGAAAATTCTGAACCCTTTTCAAGAGAAGCTTTAGCTATTTATAGGGATTCTAGGGGTAAAACTGTTAGCTAAAAATCTTCCATAATGGGGGTTAACTCCCCTCATTGCGTGGATAGTACTTGACCCAGTAATGAGGGTAGTCATAACTGAAACGCAGGGCTCACTTGTGGTTAAAACAAGGGCTTGAGCTCGGCGTTTAACTATTAAGATGATGCTGGAAGTGGGCCTTGAACCTCACTTTTGGGCACTGAGATGGTGCTGAAACGCAAGCGTCGAGTCCTGTATTTTGGTATTGCAATGATGTTTAGACGCAGGCCTTGAGCCCTGTGTCTTGGCACTACAGTGATGTTTGAAACACGGGCTTCGAACTCTGCATCTTGATACTGCATCAATAACTTTGATCATCTTTGCGTCTAAAGTATGGAATCTGTTATTTGATGACTTATTTTTAGATTTTTAGATAGCTACAGAATCCCCTCCAAAGTTTTTGGAACTCCGCGGTTGACTGGGATGGGTTTTGAAACACCTTGCACATTTGTTTTGTCAGCAAGATCTCAAGACTGGACTGGTAGTCTTCTGAGATACCTTGAGCTTAATCTTGTCTGAATTTTTGTGAATGTACTATTAAAATCTTTGAAACCACCAGAGATGATCATCGTGAGTGTCTAGATACATAGTCTAGACCTCATCGATAATCTGAGCTGGTTGTCGGTGCACTATTGAACTGGGGAAATCACCAACTACTCTTGCCAAGTACTGTTAAACTGATTGCAGAAGCAGAAATTGAACACATATCATTTAATGCAAAAGTCGTGTTGCCTTGGAGACGTGGACCTCATCTGAAATAGAAACGCGACTCTCATTCATTAGAGAGACGCGAACATCAAAGTGGAGATGCGGCTCTTACTTTGTTGAAGTAATGCAGACTTTGAAATGGAGATGCTGACTTCACTTTGCTGAAGAGACGCGGCTCTGTTGTTTGGCCAAGGCGCAAGTTTCATTTGAAGTGAAGTTGCACAATTCGTTTGATGTAGAAACACAGCTTTGAGCGTTACAAACACGAACTTGATTCAAAGTAGAGACACAGCTCTTACTTGAAACAGAGACGCATCTCTCGAGCGTTACGAATGTGGCGTTCTTCTTGTTTGGAGATGCGACTTTTATGGAACGCGAGCCTCGCGTTTGAGTGCGTAGACACGTGTCCTACCTAGATTGGCCTTGAAATACGCGTATCTCGACTGATGCGTTGATTAGTCACATCTAGCCGTTGGGATCGGTCGACCGGTCGATCGACCGGCAGCTAAAGAAAAAAGTTCTCTTTGTTCTGTCGGTCAACTGGCCCGGTCGACCGACAAAACCCGAGAGCAAAGGGCTTTCAGTCGGTCGACCGGTATGGTCGACCGACAGACGTGCACAAACGTGCACGCCATGACCACAAGGCTCGATCGACCGGTCCGGTCGACCGATCAAGCCTGAAATGGATCCGGTCAACCGCCCGGTCGACCGACAGGCCTGAAACAGGATTTTTCTAAGAAATTTTTTAACTTTGAAAAATTTTCAAAATAATTTTGTAAGGCTATATGACTAAGTATCATGCTATAAAGATTGGTATACAAGATATAAATAAGATGCAAAATTGTAAAATAATTTGAGTCATGTATAACCATTAAGACATGCACCTAAATCAAATACCAAAAATAAAAACCGTATTCTGAAAAATGAAGGTGTGTGTGTGTGTTTACTTGAGCCAACTAAACATAACCTCATTCTTTAACAAACTAATTCTTACAAAGCTTCTAGGTGACTACAAGGTCTTCAAATTAGGGCTTCTTCATGGAATGTTGCATAGCTTGAAATCTTGAACCCGAATTGAGTCATCTTGAATCAAAAGATCCCGAATTGAGTCATCTTTAGGGAAGAGCACAACTAGAAACCTTAGAACCCTGAAACACACTTAAACACTAGAAAATAATTAGTACAAATAACTATATATGTTTTGTAATCATCAAAACTCAAAAATCGGGTGATTGTAACCTTGGGCCAGCACAACATGTTTTGAGATTGAAGCTTGGACTCACACATGAGTTCCTTACTTGTTTCCAAGGCAGATGGTCATCCATTATAAGGAGGTAGAACTGAGTAAGACTCTTGAAAATATTATGGAATTAGAGAGGTCATCATTTTCTGAAGTTGTCGCTCGACCTCTTGTAGATTGGCTTCTATACTCTTTTCTAACTCAGATTTTTCTTCAATGGGTTGGATTAGAAAAGGAGTATTGGAAGCGAGATCGAGGACTGAATATTGAGAGATTTGTAGACAAGGTGGATACGGTGGACAAGGAGGTTGAAAATTTGACTCGGGGGAGGTGAATCCCCATTGACTCTGTGACGAGTTAAAATTATTTTAGAAATTATAGTCATAAGATTAGGGTATGGGTTGTATTGATTCGGATAAGTCCAAACCGGTGTATTTGGTTGGTTCATATTATAAAACACTAGGTTGGAATTATCTGAACCAAATGGGGTCGGTTTGAAATATGGATTCATATTAGGATTGAAAGAATTGTTGTTATTGAATTCCAATTCACAAACAATCACAAACAAAAAAGAAAAACCAAACCACAAACAAAAAGAAAAGAAAAAAATCAAAACCAAGCCTATATTAAGGTTAACCTAGACCTAGACGACTCCTAACTGGTCGATTACCTGGGGGAGGTTGTTGTATGAATCGACCACAAGCTAATCGGCCAGGTAGAGGCAAAATACGGTGGGAGGTATCCGTGCGTAAGCAACGGGCCTTAATTACGCCAAACCACGGTATCTTCGAGGAGTAACCTCTTAATCCCCAACCTTAGACACCGATTTCACAAGAGTAAGATTCAAAACAAGTTCCACCCTTGGTCAATCTCTTAATGAGTCTGAGATGTCCCTAGAGGCCGACGTCTATCAATTTTTATTAGGGCTCGGGTTGTATGAGTGGGGAGGTGATTTTTGAGCTAAGGAAGGGTGATGAAATCCCCATCTTATCTTGTATGGGTTTTCCCCTTAATTTTAATTCATGCAAGTGTGCAATATAGACAAGAGTATAACACAAAGCGATAAATCACCCACGTGTTTATCCTATGCTATATGCAATGCCATATGTACACCTCAATCCAGATCACAACAACATATGCAACTTGCAAATTCCCTGCAAAAGACAAAGCATAATTGCCACAAAAGTGCCGCGTTCTCGCGGATTTACTTTAATTTCTGCAGCAATGTTTTAGAAGCAGTGTCCCTGCTTTTTAGAGCAGGGACATGCAAGTAAAAGAAGAGTTCTGCAATGTTCAATTTCTGCAAAAATTAACCTGCATACAAAAACAGAGAAGATAATGTTAACAAAAACGTGAAAATAAAAACCATTCCCGTCCCCGGCAATGATGCCAAAAATTTGATCGGAGCGGAACCAGCACTTTTAAAATGTGTATTTTATGAAATCAATGATATTGTATGTGTGCTAATGTTCCCTCGATACTTCTGTTATAGCATTGGCCCAACGGGTCGAAGCCACAAGAACAGGAGGCGATAGAAGCATTAACAGTTTATGTTCACGTCAGTTGTTAACAAGTCTTCTTCATTTAAAGAATGAGCAAAAGCAAAAGAAAAGGAAAATTGAAAGTGATAGATGGAGAAGGGCGATGAAACGGTGATGTGAAAAAGAAAGAGAAGTGATTTGAAAAACAAAATAGAAAAGAAGATGAAACAAAGGTGAACTAAGAAGTTGGTGAAAATATCGATAAGAAAATGATAAAAAGGTTTTGAAAATGATTCTTAAAACAAAGTAAAAAGAATGAGGAATGCTATAAAAGAAGTCTCATGGCTACTAACTACTAATTGCTCGATTAACATGCTAACCTCTTAGTAATAGTTGCTTCACATGGATCCTTGATCATCACTAATTCTTGGCTTCAAGAGACGATACAAAGCATGGCAAATAAGATGGCTCTTCACATTCAAACTTGCATCAAGAGTAAGCTAATACAAATAATAGATCATCAAACCATTAGAAGCAAGCATAAAATAAGAGAGTTAGCTTTATTAGAAAGTTAGCAAGTCAGATGTTACAACCCATCATCACGAGCCATCAATGGCGCTTGCAAGAGCAAGGCCTTGTAGAGGCTAGTGATTCATGTAGATTATCAACTAAGTGGTTAGATGGTTAGTGGTTAGTAGTTAGATTGCCATGAGAAGAAGAAATTAGGCTAAACATCATGTAGAAGATGGAAAATATTACAATGGAGAAGAAAGGAGACACCTTTACATAGATTGTCACCATAATAATATCAATCTCTCTTTCTCTCTCTGAATCTCTCTGCTTTAATACATGAATCTACCAAAAAATAAAAAATATAAAGAAATAAGAAGAACATCTACACTACCCTACATTAAAAGATAGAAAACCTAGCCTAAAAATCAAATCTGCTTGCGTTTCGGCCAAACCCTGCACTATTTATAGGCAAAAGAAGCATCTGAAAAATGAGACAGGGCCACGCGTCGTAGAACGACGCGTGGTCCCACCACATTGCCGCGGAAATGCGGCTATTGCCACGTTTTTGTGGCAATACCAGGGACCTAGGTCCCTGGTTTTGGTGTGGGGACGCGCGGCGCTTCGAGGATCTTCCTGGTATATTCTATTTCGAGTATATTCGTCCAGATCTTCGTCTGACGTGCGCAAAGGTCTAGGTTCAACACATCTTCTAGAAGCTCCCTTACTTGGCCTCCAAGAAATCAAGATTTAATTACCCGAAAATGGATTTAATTAAGCTCTTATTACCCTTTAGCTATTGGACTATTGATTTATCTGCAAAGTAGACCAAAACGCAATTAGAAATGATATTTTATTCATAAATTGGTAGCGAATGCGATATAATAATGCAGAATTGTAGACTAATTAGAGACTGACCTAAGGGGGAAGTTGATTTGAATCTGAGTCTTGCCAAATCGGTGACTAAGGTTGGGGATTGAGGGGCGAAACCCCGAAGGCTGGTGCTTTGGCTTAATTAGGCCTGTCGCTTTTGTGCAGATACCTCCCACCAATCTTGCCCCTATCTGGCCAGTTAACTTGTGGTCAGATTCAGCAATATACCCCAATGGACAGTCTAACCAGTTATGAGTTTTCTAGGTCTAAAGTTTACCCTAACTTATGTTAGATTTTTTTTTATTTGTTTGCTTATATATTTGTTTTTCTTTGTTTGTATTTGACATTTCCTGTGTGATATGGCTTATAACAATAATTTTTTCAATTTTAATGGTAATCCATATTACACCCCGGCTTCTTTTGCGGATATTACCAACCCGACATATCATAACTTTAACTAACCTAGTGAGCCAGATTGGTCTTATCCGAATCAATATAACCCATGCCCCCAATCTTATGACCATAATTTCTAAAATAATTTCAACTCTTCACAGAATCAATGGGGATTCACCTCCCCCGAGTCTAATTTTAAACCAACTTGTCCTCCTTATCCACCTTGTCCATAATATTTTTAAGATTCATACTCAGTTCCATCAGTTCAAAATAGAAAACCATCAATCTTGGAAATAAGTATGCGTGAGTCCAAGCAACAATCACAAAATCTGACGGACACACAATTTCACCACAAATTTCAAAACAAAACTTCATCTTTTCAAGTCCAATCGCAACAAAACGATGAACCAATCAACTGTGAAAAGATACTTGAAGCCATGACTCAGGCTCAAATCGCTCATAATCATGACATAGATATGATGGTCCAAACTCTCCATTCTCACCGTTTGATCATTTCTAATGTCGTTAACCATTCTGTTAGAGCTGAAGAATCATGTTGTTTTGAAAAACAAGATTCCACTTCAACACAACCATTTGAACTTGCCCAAACTCCAAATTTTAAAAATGACATTGACAGTTTGACAAGTTATCCCTTTCCTGAAATTCAACTTGAGAATGAATATGATCCTGAACCCCAACTTGGTGATTCAATTTCACTTCCTGATTCAATAATGACTCCGGTGTCTTCACCTGATTTTCATCTTTTTCTCGAGTCAACATTAGATCCTGTGCCAATTCATCATAAAATTGAATCGCCAATCTTTGATAATCATCATATTGAACTTGACCAATTTCATACTTTTGAAAGTCCCATTGACAAATTGGTAAGTTCTTATTTTTATGAAATTGAACTCAATGAGAAATGTGACCTAGATTCTCAAATTTGTGATTCAGTTCAAATTCCTGAGTCAATATTGACTCCTGTTTTGTTACCCAACTTGAGTAATATTTTAAAGTCAGTTTTGATTCTCACACCTGTCATTCTTGAACTTGAATCACCAATATCAAGTCACATTCCATTTTTGGGAAATGAATGTGGACTTGAGTTTCAACTTCTTGATTTGGACCCACTTCTTAAACCAATCTCGACTCCTGAACCTTTACTTGACTTAAGTCACTTTCTGAGTCGATATTAGTTCCCGTATTTACTAAGTCCAAGTCAATCATTCCATCTTTTCACACTCCATTTTGGGACAAGGGTTTGATAAATCTGACTCTGAAATTATTTGTGAAATTTAGAAATTAGATGGGGTAAAATTCTTAATAAAAATCATTCATATATACATCATTTTAGTGGGTTATATTAGAGAGGTTTCTGGCGGGTTTCTCCGAACTCCACGCAAATTCGATTGGGCTGCATTTCGTGGACCAATCAGACCACCACCGGAACCACCACCTTAAGGTAATATTTTCCTTCCCCTTCTTCTTTTTCATGCATCTAAGCATTAATTCATACATTAAGAACAATGCATGAGATTGGTGTGGGGGAGGGTTCTAACATAACTTGGGTTTTCTTTTTATTATTCAAAAAAAAATTATTAACATTTTCTTTACTTTTAAAAACTATTTGAAAATAGAAACAATATTTTGACATATTTTTTGTAAAAATTAAGTCAATTTTAAGGAATAGGAGAATCATAATTAGGATTTCTTATACTTAGTCAAAATAAGATTATTTGTTTGATGTCTAAGGTTAGGAAGAAAAATTTGTGAAAGTAATTTAGTCTTGATCTTTACCTTGAAGAAATATGCACGTCTTATACACTTACACACTTAGGGTTCAAAAACAAAGATTCTTATGCCTTATAAAAAAAAGAAAAAATATATATTTATATCTATGAAAAATAAACAAATCTAATTATTGATTAGATAGGTGCTTTGGCCTAAAAAAGCCTTGGTATTTATGCAAAAGATAATTAGATAAGTATGAAAAAAATATATATAAATCTTCTGATTAAGCTGGGTATTTGTGCCTCATGAAGCATAAGTATTCAAACCTAAAAGGGGTACATTTTATAAATAAAAACCCTTAGTTTCATGACCATGCTACTCGAGTGTTTAAATCCTTAGGGTGTTTTCTCACCTGGTACTCTAAGACTGTCCGGTTTGGGTATCACCGACTAAAGGCTCATTACATAGGCAGATTAGAAAGCCTAATGTAATTGAGGAATAAATACCATCAAAAATAAATATAAATAAGGCATAGAAATTAGAATTAAAGAACCCTTAGTCAAAATTTCACGATCACGAAGGTGCATATGACTTAGGGTAAAGTAATAGACTAGATGAAAAATACAGTTTGACTCCTTACCTTGATTGATAATAAGTTTTTGATTAAAGACTAAGTTTAGGAATGAAAAGTTCAGTTTTTCTATAACTTATAGATTTCTTAATTCTTATAATAATATTTTAAATATTTTTCTCTTTCAAAATGTATTATCAAAATACTAACACTTTGTTTTCCTTTCTTTACAGATTTTGTGGGTGTAATCCACTAAAAACCCTCACGAGACAAAACTTATCCTTTAGGGGGAAACCCAGAGGTTTAACGGCTTGTTGCACATGCTCAGTGCAATCGCGTAACCAGCGAAAGTGGTCTAATAATTTTTAATTTAGTTTTGTTATTTTGCTCGAGGACGAGCAAAAGATAGGTGTAGGGGTGTGTTGCACACATTTATTGCATTATTCTTTATTACAGTTTCACACTTATCATATAATAAATCTGCTAAATTTCTTATCTTAAATGTCTATTTTGTCAAAGATAATCATAGGGAGAAAGAGGATAAAATCAAATAAATATAAGTTAAATTCAGATTTAACTAGATCTATTTGGTTAAAGGAGGATGATCCCAAAGCCAATTCGTTAAATTTAGTTTTTGGTGAATCAAGTGGTTAAATCAAAAAAGATTAACCGAGGATAACGTTAAATTTAGAGTCCAAATCTAAAGGGATAAATGGATAGAGAGAAATTAACGGATGAGATGAAGCAAATTTGACTCAGATTCTTACTGGATATATTTTAGCATTTGAATCATATCTTTCGCTACTGAAATTCATATCTAATGATTCAAGATGATCCAAAAAGAAGACTTAAAGGGCTACAACTTTTACGTTGATCACTATTTCTAATTCTCTCATTTGATAAGTTATATTCAGCAATCAACACGCCAATAAGCTGCAGATTAGAACTGAATATCCACATAATCAAGTTTGGAGCTAAGGGAAGAATTCAAATTCAAAAATATCCAGCTTCTCCTATCTTCATACTCCTCTGACCTCTGCATTTCTCATATAAATACCTGCAATCTCAAAGGCAAAGGGGAGCGACCAAGCAGAGATAGATTTTAGGCCAATTTTTCATTCTTTTTAGTGTAGGTTTTTATTTTTTTTTTATGTAATTTTTATTTCTTTGTAAGCATGGGTTAGACTGAGATTCATATAAGTAAAAGAGAGACTTATGTTGAGAGTGACACTGAAGTAACATCCTCCTTTCTTTCAT
This sequence comes from Agave tequilana, assembly GCA_038442645.1. NCBI lineage: Eukaryota > Viridiplantae > Streptophyta > Magnoliopsida > Asparagales > Asparagaceae > Agave > Agave tequilana. The sequence goes on from JAVJIF010008593.1 coordinate 54,890, forward strand.
CGTTTCTAAGTAATCAAAGGTAACATCTTCATACTTTTCTTATTTATATGTTCTTCTTCTATTTCTACTTTTTCTCTTTTGGTTTTGATGATTGTCTAAGTGAACCGAGAAGCATCAATATAGCCATGTTTGTGTGAGTGCCACTAATATTTCATGATGATGTTCTCCTCCTAAGATACCGTATCATTTCATTCTTGTTCGTCTTGATGATGTAATGCGAATGGGGACTGAGCTCGATCTTATGGGTTATGTGTTAATCGCCTCTGAAGAAAGGTAAAACATTCAAGGGTTTCAGGTAAGTCATCAATCAGAGGGGGTAAGTATTTCTTTTAGATTTTCTTTCTTTTCTTTAATTCTTTAGTTTAGATCACCAACACCACCAACACCCAACTCTTTTATCACTCTTTTCAATTTCTTGTAAATATCCATTTTTATTTTCTCTACCTTCTCAATCTTCCACTTTCTTTTTAACTTAACTGTAACCTATTTTTCTCTTTTCTTTTAAGAAGCTAAAGAAGAATTTTAACCATTAATTGTAGCATAAAAGAGAACTTACTAATGAATCTTCCATCGCTAGTCCCTCCTTGTGGATCACGACCCGCATAACTACTTGCTATAGCGATAGAATTGAGCACCTTGCACTATTGTTATAAAAGTTCTGAAATTCTGTATTTTTTGTGCAGGTAAAAACTGGCTCTGCCTTCTAGGCAGAGGCACAGAGTTGCAAAGTTTCCTAAGCTGTAGTGAATTTTCCTGTTACCAGATCCTACAAATAAAAACAGAAAAAATAATTAGTTTAGAAAATATCGTACTATTTTCTCCTCGGCAACGACGCCAAAATTTTGATTGAGGAAAAGAAATTGAATTGAAATAAAGAAAAAAATTCTTAGTCTCTTTTTGCAAATTATCCGTGTAGGAAGGGCTAGACGGGTCGATCCACAGTGAAGGATATGATGGAAGCTTTTAGGAACGAATTCTCTAACAAATAGCTTGGAAAAAAATATTGATTGTAAGAAAAGAGATTTAATTAAGCAAAGGAGATTATAGTCTACTAATCATCTATCACAACTAAGTGTTAATCTAAGAGGGAAGAATATCATATTGAATCCATAAAAATCTACCCTAGGGTTTTGATTGAAAATCACGTAAGATGAGTAAAAAATATTGCAAACACTAATTATATTACACTAATTAAAATTAAACTTTAATTCATCCTAATTTCTAAGCATAGCATAAGAAAAGTCTTTTAAACTTAAAATGATGCTATCAAAGCTTCTAAATATGAACTAAGAATAACCATTAAAAAGTGTAACCCTAATTTAATTCAACTTAATTGATTATTCATCTTCAAGAATTATCAAGTTAATCTTAGGATTTCTAATAAGCATGGATTTTAATCAGTTCATTAAAATTAATTGATCAAAAGATTAGCAAACTACAAGTTAATTTAGTTATTCATATTTTTTTATTTCCAGGATTTATTATGAAGAAGGAAGGTTGCATAAAAAAGAAAAGAACAAAAATAAATAAAAGAAACTAAAACAATAAAACAATTAAATTAAAAAATAAGAGAGATGAAAAGAATAATGAACATTTATTAATGGATATCACCGGCCAATTACAAGTTCTTCTTCTTCAAAAATCTCTTTCTCCAAATAGAAAGCAAAATAATACAAAGAAATTCAAAAAGAATGGCTAACAAAAATTCTATACTCAATTTTTGAGATGCCTCTCCTTCGCTACTCTGTAGGGGCATTTATAGGAGATTTGAGAAGTAGAGTCCTATATGAATACTATATCCCAACTGCCACACCAGCCACCTCAAAAGGGCCGTAGAAATACGGCTTTTGTCGTGTTTACGTGGCAAAGTCGTGGTGTCTGGCCACGCGCTTTGGTGCGTGGCTTCCTCTGGTCCGTCCATCTGGTAATCTATCCTCGGATTCTTCAGTTTATCTCTAAATTTTAAAGTATGACGATCTCCTAGATAACTTGAATATCAAGTTATTTCTAAATCTGAGTTAAATTCAGATTTTCTCCCCTTTATCCTCATATTGTGGTGCAAGCAACCAGATTTAAATAGAAATCCATCTCTATCTTTAATTAGGATGAGGATTCATCTTGGTTTATCATTTTCCTCCTCTAGGTTTCAAATCAAATTAATTTAAAATCCAAATTTAAATGAGAGAGAAAAGATGCTTCCTTTATCATCCCAATTGACCTTTATTTCCATAATTCTTGTGGGCTTTTGGGCTTTCTCATGGATTATGGAGACTTGCGCATCATTAAATAATAAATGAATTAAATAGTAATATTTTAACAAAAATTAAAAATAAAAATGTGAATAAAAATATGCATTATTGATGACCAATCACCCGCGTCCAAGGCTCTGTCCTCAGTTATTTTTAGACAGCCTACAATAGCCATGCTCAGGGTAGTGCACCACTTATCATCTACTGTCTTCTGAAAAACATTAGAGTTAATATCCTAAGGCTCCTCATTAACTTCAAGTTATCTGAGCACCTCATGATTCTGAGTAGGAATCTCCCCTATAGGATGATTGTTACTCATCTTCTTAGATATTTCAAAATTGACATCTCCGACTAGACTATCTAACCTCCTTTTGTTGATATTGATCGTACTCTTTTAAAGAGGATGCAATCTGGCACTCATGCGCATGCTCAGCCCCCTCCTGTTCAGCTTCCACTTCTATTTGCTTCTGGTTCCTCTTCATCTTTTGCAGACCCATACTCTGCCCTGATGAACCAAATGACTGTTATGTCCCTGAGACAATCAAAGGACACATCGAAGATTTTGGCTAACCAGGAAGTGTTTAGGAAAACATGTGCTTATATTTGTTCATCGCACGTTATTATCAAGCTTGTGTGAATTATTCCTTTACTCAGTATGATTGATCTCCTCTCATACCTTCTGGTTACACTCATCCACTTCCTACCAAGGGTCCTCCCTTTTAGCCATCCGTAGTTCCCTCAGAAACTGTTGGCATATATTGTTCGGTCATTGATAAGCCCGATGATCCACTTTACACCACCGACAAGGATTTCATTCTGAATGTGTAAATTGTTACATGTTTCCCACCTTTTTGATGTTGACAAAAAGATGGAGAAGAAGCTGTGAAAATCTGGAGATTCTAGAAAGTTATTTTGTGTTGCATCAGTATTATGTTTATGATGTATTTCAGTATTTTGATTTGTTTTGTAATAACTTGAATAGTTTATGACTTTGTTACTTTGTGAAAAACTTTGGGTTGTGATGAATTGTAATATTAGTACTATGTGGATTTGTGACTTTGGTATGGTTTATGATATGGTTGATATGGTTTTTGTGATGTAATTTGTCATTTTAATTCTTGAGATTTTTAGTACATTGTTACATCTTCACATTTGTTAGTCACTTTTTCTAGTTTGTTTTGTGTTGATCTATTGACATTTGAGATTATTTAGTCTCAATGGTGATGTTGACATTGCATTTTTATATTTGATTTCAATTGTAATCATCCATTGCATCTTTAATTACAGGAATGGAGGCAGGATGGTTGGAGAAAAATATTTGTGCATACCTATTTCTATTTCAATATCCATGTATGCATAAATGTTATGCATAGAGTTTATATTTATAACAATCCTATACATATGCTTTATTTATTGCATTGAACTTCAATGACCTATTTCATACATGCATGTGTTTAGGGGGCGCTTCACAAGAAGCCTCTTCCATGTTTATTTAAAATAATTCTTTGATTTTTGTCATCATCAAAAAAGGAGAGATTATTGGCCCAAAGCCCTTCACCCTAGTTTTAATGATGATAATCTCATAAAATTATTAGTACTAATGATTTTGGTATGTTTATAAGTTACAGCTTTATAAAAGATTATTATAGTTATGTTTAGCTTCTCTAAAAGACTCACAAGTTTTGAAGCTAATAACAAAATGATTCGAGAGCTCAAACATCAAGAACATAAATAGGTCTCAAGATTGGAGTCAAGCTCAAGAGATCAAGAGAGTTGTAAGATTAAAGCAATTGAGCAGAAATTATTTTTTATTATACAATGTAAGGATTAGATTTGTCAAAATCAAATTTATAGGTTTAGATTGCTCAAGAGATTCACACACACACACACAGAAAAAAAAGAGATTTATTGTGTTTTGTATCTAAATTTTAAGGATTTTAATAGTTTAGATCGTTTTCAATATGGTATTTTTGATTTATGATTTTTGAAAAGAATATCTGAAAAGAAATTTCAATATTTACAAAAACAAGTTCAAAACTATCTTCTTTGTGTTAATCTAGGATCACACATATTTAATCTTCATATATATATATATATATATATATATATATATATATATATATATATATATATATATATATGAATTTAGTTTTGTATAAATATTTCAAAGTGTTTTAGTGAAAATCAAAAAAGATTTCAAAACATTTTCAAGTTATAGTTTTGGCCCTTTGCCGGTCCATCGTCTGGTCGATTGACATACAGAGTTGATTGCTCTGTCGGCCGATCGAGCGGTCTACTGATTTTGCACAGACTTTCACAAGTATAGCTTGTGCATTTCAGTCGATCGCCTGGTCAATCGAGTGTGAGGGTTATATTCTTTGTGTGTCAATATCGATCGATCGACCGATTGACTGACCAAGACATCAGAGTTCTCTATTAGATTTGGTCGACCTCCTGGTCGTATCCTCAACAATAAGAAATATGAACGGCCGTGGTCGACCGGTCGGTCGACCGGTCGACTTGATAAAGCCTGATTAACCCCAAATGGCTATTTTTTAATCTATTTTTTAGGGTTAATCAATAACGGCTATTTTAGATTTCTCTCTTCTATTGTGACCATCTATAAATAGGGGTATTGTAGAAAAATCCTAAGACAATCAATTAAGCATTTTGTTCAAGATTTTTATGCGTTTTAGAAAAGATTTTCAAAAGAAATCACTTTGAGCAAAAAGTTTCAAATACAAGTTTTCAAGTTTCGTGTCTTTAATCCAAATACTTTAAAGATTTACTCACGTGCACAATCTCTGAGTTTTAAATCATCTATATTGTTATAGGATTGCATTGTAAACTTTTTGGTGATCTAAGAGAGATCATTCTCCTTCTTGTATTCAAGAGTTGTAGAGGTTGCAGCCTCAAATGAGCTTGCAGGTTCGTGATTGTAGGTATTGCGGCACCGAGTGAGTGGCATGCGAGTCTGATTGTTCTTGCAGAAACGTTAGAGTTGGTGATCTTGTGGGATCAAAGAATAGTGAAAATTCTTATTGCGGTAAAGGCGGGGATGTAAAGTAGTGGCTCAAACATTAAAACATATTCTTGCATTTGCGATTGCCTTCTCTATATTTCTCTACTCAGCTTACTCCTCTAATATATTGCATGCTTCTATATTGTCTTAATCATCATATGCTAGATATTTCTTGTGATTCATTGTTTTGATTATGTGGATTGCTTCTTTGCTTATTGTATTGCTAAATAGCATTAGTTGTTTTAATTCTGCATTATTTGTCATTATTTTTAGCCATCACCTATTCACTTTCTCTAAGTGATTTCCATTATCTAGGCATTGCTAGGTTTACACAATGAGACAAAGTTTTGAAATCCTAAGTATGTTGATGAAGTGAAAAAAATTGATGAAGAAACAAACTGGTAGGAAGATCAAGATGCTCTAATTTTATTATATTGGGGTGTACAAGAATCGATTCTTATAATTTGGCTAGAACAATAGTATTTGTATTCACTTCATAGTTGATAAACATGGGGTGGGTAAAGAGATGATAATTCCTTACTAGAGAAGGTTTGATATTTGCTGTCTAATGCATCATTAGACAAGACATTTTGGGCTGAGACATTGGTTTATGCTAGCCATCTCATGAATTATCTGTTGTCGATTATGATAGAAGGTAAAACTCTATTAGATATTTGTTCAGGTGGAGCTACTCAAGGCTATGATTTGCTCTGTGTATTTGAATTTTTGGCTTATTCAGTGTCAAAGATAACAAGTTGAATCCACAAGCAAAGAAGTCTGTGTACTTGGGAGTAAAAAAAATAAAAGTTTACAAGTTATGGGACTCCAAAAACAAGAAGATCATATTGAGAAGAAGGTATGTCATATTTGATGAGGCTTCATTGTTGAAATCTACCATCTCTCAGTAGGTGGAGAGGATGAACACCAAGGATGTATTGCAGCGGGTGGAGGTTGATGCTACTCCACCATCTCTAGTGGTTCGATATCAATTGGGATCTCAGCAGATGTAACACCGGATAAAGATCGTGTAGCCATGTTGGATGCTGAACAGGTTGATTTGATTATAATGAAAGGAACCAAGTAGAATTTATGAAAGTGGGTGAAGAAGTATGAATCTCAAATTAGTGAGCTTGATCGGTTCAAGTTGAGGACCACTTTTCTCCATGGAGATCGAAATGGTGATGTTCATATGACTCAACCAGTTAGATTCGTTGCTACAAAATCAGTTTCTATTGGTTGAGCTCAGTGTAGCTCATTTAGATAAATTGCGTATGGCTTGATCCTATTGGGCATGGGTACGTAAGCAGTCATAATGGTGCAGCTGGTTGGATGAGTCAAAATTGGTTGATTCGTTGTGTTCGGCACAGATTATAGAAATTTTCACCATGGTAAATAATTGTGGCTAGAGGTATCTAAAATCTAGTTTGATAGAGTTTGTTAACTCAATGGGTAGTCTAGAGAAAAAGTTGAAGCTCAGCGGCAAAGACCATGGTCATCAAAACGGAGATCACGTGCTAGCATCGAGTCGGTTGACCACTCGGTTGATCGGCGTACACAAGGTGAACATAAGCAGAAGAAAGGAGTTGGTTTAGTTGACCAACATGCAGAACAGAGGAGACAACAACTGTTGGTGGCGGTCGACCGACCAAAGAAGGATGCAGGCCTGGTTGGTTTAGTAATCGACCGTCCAGAACATTACTCAAGCGACAACATAACTAGCAGTCGACCGCTCAGCCGATCGCGAGACGGTTCTAGGTGTTGGCCCAGAGGCCCCTCACTCTAGTTTTGATGATGATTAACTCATGTAGTTATAGTTTACTAATAATCTTGTGATATTTAGTTTCGATATTTGATCAAGATATTATTAGGTGTTTAGCTTCAACAAAAGAGTTTTGGAGCTTTCACATGTAGATTCAAGAGCTCGCGCGTCAAGATCACATCAAGCACTCAGTTGAAGTCAAGCTCGTTGGATCGTGTTTGGATTGAATCGGCTTGGAGAAGGATTTCAATAAGAAGACCTCGGTTTGTTTAGTTTAGTATGTTTAGTTCTTGTGTAAAGATTAGATAGTATTGATATGCTCAAGTTCACACACACACAAAAGTTTCAAGTTTGGTTTTTTAGTTTAACCGATTTTTGAATTTCATATCAAAAATATAGATATATATCTTATATGTATATTGGATTCTATTCATATACAATATGCTTCAAAGTTGTTTCAATATCATGTTTTATATTTATACAAAACGGTTTTCCGTTTCAAAAATCTAAGTTTTAGAAAATACCGATTTTGGCTTAAAGCCTAATTTCAATATCACAAAAATGGTTCAAATAGTTTGTAATATATTTTGAATTTTAGTCACACATATTTGTATTTCAAAGATCTTATAAGAACTTATTTTTGTGGAATTTATGTGATTTTATGGAATTTTATAGAAGTTAAAAAGACAAGTTTTTATCCCTATAAAATGTTGGACCTGGCCTTCTGTCGGTCGACCGAGATAGAAGTTGGTCGACTGGTCCGGTCGACTGATGTGCACAAATGTGCACAGGCCATTTTGGCTGAAGGGCCGGTCGACCGGCCCGGTCGACCGCCAAAGAGCTCTGCTCTCTGCATCTGGCCCCGGTCGACCGGCAGGGAGCTCTGCTCTCTGTTTCAGGCCTCGGTCGATCGGGCAGTCGACCGGTGGCTCAACGGTCATATAAATGACCGTTGATCGGTCGACCGAGCGGTCGACCGGAAGGGCAATTCTGCCCTTTCCAGACTGCCAACGGGCAGAATTTTGAGAGGGTATAAATACCCATCTCTTAGGCTGGTTTCTTCAAGTTTTTCAAGAGCAAAAATTCTCATCTTCTTAAGTATTTTAGCAACAAGTTTTCAAGAGTTTTTGGGCTAAAAGATTTATCTTTATTTTGTTTTAAAGTATTGAAAAATCAAAGAAAAAGAGAGTATTTGGGAATTAGTTTTTAATTTTTATTTCAACATCCCAAGTGTTTTTCTTTATTGTTTTCATTTTCAAACACTTTATATTCTCACACTTGAGCTATCATTCTCTATCCTATCTATAGAATTTATTTTGTGAGAAAGAATTGGTTTGTGGTCTTTGAGATCACCAAGAGTTGTAATCTTTCTTTGCTTTGTGTTATCCCTCTTGTGTAAAGGGATTATGGATGAGTTTGGTTTGGCTGGTATCCCTCTAAGTATAGAGGTGATTGTTGGAGTGTTGGCTAAGTGTCTTACCCCTCTAGTGTGAGGTGATTGTTGGCAAATCCCCATCCCTCTAAGTGTAGAGGTGATTGTTGTTGTGCCTTGCCTCTTGTGTAGAGGTTGTGTTTGTTGGAGAGAGGAGGTGTGTACTCCTAATTTGTATTACCCAAATCCTCAGTGGAGGTTCCCTGTGTGGGAAGTCCTATGTAGACGCATTAGTGGAAATCCTTCTGTGTGAAGGCGGGGACGTAGAGCAGTGGCTCGAACCTCGAAACATATTTTTGTGTTTGCGATTGATCCACTATCTCTAAACTCTCTATCTTATATCTTGCATTGATTCATATTGCTCATATCATTTATATGCTTCGTGTTGTTTGTGTGCCTCACTTGTGTTGAATCAAGAGAGTTTTACATAACACCTCAACTCTTATTTAGAGGAATTTAGGGGTGATAGTCCAGAGCCCTTCACCGGAAATTCGGCTACACTCTTTGGTTACACTAAGTGTGTTGCAATTTAGTTTTAATTCCGCATCATTTGTCATTAGATTAGTCATATGCCTATTCATCCCCCTCTAGGTGTACTTTCAATTGGTATCAGAGCCTACGCTCTTGATATTAGGTTTAACCACCTAGGAGTGAGATTTTAGTTAGCTAATCTAGTATCTGCTTTTGCATACTTATTTGTTTACACACGCTCATGGATTTCTTGACCCCTCCCATGTATGATGTTTCCAACATTGACATGTGAAAATATAAGATGAGCATGTACCTAAAAATCCTAGGAAAGCATGTTTACCTTGCCGCTAACAAGAAATCTTATCTTAGTAATAGCAAGCATATAGAGGTCAAGGCACAAGCCCTAGAGGCACTTAGATGCACTCTAAGCAAAGAATATTTATGCATGATTTCTCATTGTGATTCCGCCTTTGCAGTGTGGAACACTTTGACCTCTCCAAAGCTTTAAACGTCAAACTATGTGGAGGAGGAATCTAGTGGAGGAGAATTCGAACAAGCTTGCTACATGGTCCAAGGGAATGACTCCCTTGTGGTACATTCGAAAACTCAACTAGATGATAGTGCTAGTTCTTCCGGTGATGATTATATGGATGTTGATGCTTTAAATGAAGAACTATCTATTGTTTGTGAAAACTTGCTTGAATAATACCAATTTTTGAAAAAGAAAACTTTTAAGATAAAATAAGAAAATAAGAACTTGTCTTCTAAACTTGATATTGTTTTGTAAGAGAGAGATGAGATTTCAAATGAAAAGGACTCATTGAAATCCCAACTTGAGCTTGCCCTAAATGAAAACAAAATTTTGAAAAATAAAAATGATTGTAATGATGTTTTGAAGAAAAATGAAGTTCTATCTTCAAAAATTGATTTTGTTTTAAAAGAAAATGACTCTTTTAAAATTAAAATTGCTTCAATTTCAAAAGAGCTAGATTTGGTTTCTAAGAAAAATATTTCTTTAAAAAATGATATTGATTCACATGTTTGCCATGCTCCATCATCTAGTATACCTATTGCATGCTCTAGTTCTTCTAACATTGAAAATGATATAAATATATTAAAGAAGAGAGTTGATAGTTTGGGCTCCACTTTGAGCCAATGTGTCATGAACCACACATGGTTGGAATCCATGTTTCACAAGAAACATGCTCCTCCTATGCGTGCACACAAATCACGGCATACACATGCTTCTCACGTACATACACATAACACTATGTATGCTCATGTGTACACTTGTACACATTGTAGACATATGGGCCACCTTATAAAATTTTGTTATGATAGATTAAATGATTCAAATTTTGCTAATAAATTTGTTTGGGTTAGTAAAGGTGCTAACCCCCATGGGCCCAATAGAGTATGGGTATCAAAATCTACCCCTATTATATTTGATGCAGGCGTGGGCTCTTATTTAACGTGACGGCATTGGTGCCTTGATGGTGGATGCGTTTGTGCTTGATGGACACTACTTTGGATGCATCACCTTCAAGGAAGTTTGGGGGAGGACCACTATGGTTTGGAGAACTAGAGATAAGTCCTATTGGTTTTGGTAACTATCTCTAACTCCTTATTAGTTTACATGCTTTCATATTATTGATTTTTAGCATGTTTTGATTTTTCATGTTCATTATATTAAATGCCATACTAATTAGACTATTGATATGCATATATAGTCTTTGACATACACCCATGTTTATATGCATTATTATTTTTATGTTCTCACTTTAGTTTAGCTATTGTGTATATTATAGATCTAAGACATGTGCATTTACTTAATGATCATATGGTTTATGTTTTATGCTTCAAGTTTTGATTACTTATTTAGATGTAGTTTTCATTAAAACTTGTGTCAATACTTGTACAACTAGTGAGCCATATTTGATTATTATATGTTTGTGCTATGTTGCTCATTTGTACTCATTAGATGTACTAGTATAGCCTAGTTTTGATGATTTGTACATTTTAACTTGTATTCTCTATTTTTGGACATGTTTTTCATGATAATGTGTTTAGATTCATGTATATGTTAATTTTGTTTAAAATTTTAGATATACATGTATACCTATGAGTCACTTGCTTTTCATGTAAATTCTATTACAGACTCATTAGTGTTTGGGATATATATGTATACTTTTAGTTTTAACAAAACATACATATATCTTGAAGCCTATTTAGTTTTGATGATTTTCATGTTTTTAAGAAGGAATTTCATTTGAGCTTAAATGACTTATTCCATGATTTTGTTGATTACATGACTTTTTACACTCACATCATTTGATGTTTTCATGAGTCTTATATGTGCTTTATAGACTTTGGGTGTCAATTGTTGAGTGATTTTCATGTTTTCATGGATATACTCTTATTTTATTCCTTACTTAAAGGACTTCGTACTAGTTTTCAAGATTATCATAAAACTAGTTGCGCATTTCTTCATTTTGGAAGAGTTTTCACTTATGTTAAAATTATTTTCAAATCTTATTTTTGAAAACCCCTTCCTTCCAAGGGCGGATGAATGGGCGACCATGCCATGTATGCTCAAAATTGAAAATCTTTTTAACATGTGCATAAAAAGGGAGGTAGTACGAGTTATACACTTGATTCTCATTATATTTTCAATTGGTATAACAATTGATAATTTTTTTTAAATACTCATATTTGTGTTTTCTATATAGGTATGCTTCAAACTTTAAATAGTATCAATTTCGATTAGTATTTACATTTTCATACATATGTATATGTGATTTGATTGTGCTTATTATGTATTTACATCTTAAAGCACAAATTATATTTTTCCTAAGCTTGATTTACTCTTTAATGTCAATTATTTTTCAATTGGTATTTTATACAAGCTTATGAATCATTTTGTTAGTATTTCATAAAGGGGGAGAAAAACTCATGTTTTATCTTTCGATCGATTTTATTTTCAATTGGTATCTTACTCCCATTCTTTATGATAAAAAATACTTTATTTTTGTATATGCTAAAATATTCAATATTGGTAATAATAATCTTAAATTGATATTATTCTCAATTTGATATCCTTATTACAAAATGATTATATTTACCAAAAATTTGGTTTATATTTTCAATTGGTTTTTACTTTCAATGGGTATCAAAATTTGCAATATATATATTTCAATTGGTATCAAAAACGTACAATGTTTTATTTTCTATTGGTATCAAAAATTTACAAGATATTTTCAATTGGTATCTTTTGGTATCTTGAAATTTTTGTTTATTTTCTATTAGTATCATAATGTTTTGATAAATACCTTTATCATAAATTGGTATATTTTTCAATTGGTTTGTTTTGATATGTATTGCTTATATGCAAGAGAAGCTTAACATCTTCTCTATATGTAAATTCATGTTGAGTGTATCTCATATTAAGGAGCTTGACCTCTCTTCTCTATGTCTTACACGTTTGTAGGGGGAGCTTCACATCTCCTTTTATACATTGTATACTATGCTTTATGTGGTTAGGGTTTAGTCATCTCTTTTCATGTAATGCATGTATGCAGGGGGAGTTAACTTTATGTCTCTCCACTTCATGAATATATATCGCATATATATATCTTTATTGTTTGATTTGACAGAAAGGGGGAGAAGATTTTTTTTTAGAATTTATTTGTGTCCCTTTGTTGATGATTTGATAAAAAGGGGAAGAGGAATTTTGGAGTTTTATATATGTAGGAATTTTGGAGTTTATATATGCATGCTTATTTCATTTCCTTGCTTTATACAAAAAAGGGGAGAAATGTTTGAAGAGTTCATTTATGTTTATTTTCTCATTTATGCATATATGTATTGCTTCGTTTATGAGCATTGATTGCATATCTTTATGTTTGTTGCTATGCATGAGTTAAGGGGGAGCTTCTATGAAGCTTAACTTTAATCCATGCATATATAACTCCATGAGTTTTGTCATCATCAAAAAGAGGGAGATTGTTGGCCCAGAGGCCGTTCACTCTTATTTTGATGATGATTAACTCATATAGTTATAGTTTACTAATAATCTTGTGATATTTAGTCTCAGATATTTGATCAAGATATTTGTAGGTGTTTAGCTTCAATAAAGGAGCTTTAGAGCTTTCATATGTAGATTTAAGAGCTCGCGCGTCAAGATCGCATCTAGCACTCGGTTGGAGTCAAGCTCGTTGGATCGCGTTTGGATCGAGTTGGCTTGGAGAAGGAGTTCTATAAGAAGACCTTGGTTTGTTTAGTTTAGTATGTTTAGATCTTGTGTAAATATTAGATAGTATTGACATGCTTAAGTTCACACACACAAGTTTCAAGTTTGGTTTTTCGGTTTAACCGATTTTTGGATTTCAAATCAAAAACATAGATATATATCTTATATGTATATTGGATTCTATCCATATACAATATGCTTTAAAGTAGTTTCAATATCATGTTTTTATATTTATACAAGTTTTGGAGAAAACGGTTTTCCATTTCAAAAATTCAAGTTTTAGAAAATACCGATTTTGGTTTAAAGCCTAATTTCAATATCAAAAAAATGATTCAAATAGTTTGTAATATGTGTTGAATTTTAGTCACACATATTTGTATTTCAAAGATCTTATAAGAACTTATTTTTGTGGAATTTATGTGATTTTATGAAAGTTAAAAAGACAAGTTTTTATCCCTATAAAATGTTGGACCTGGCCTTCTGTCGGTTGACCGGACGATCGACCGAGGCAGAAGTCGATCGACCGATGTGCACCAACCTGCACAGACCATTTTGGCTAGTGGGCCGGTCGACCGGCTCGGATGGCCGCCAGAGAGCTCTGCTCTCTGGATCTGGCCCCGGTCGACCGAGCGGTCGACCGGCAGAGAGCTCTGCTCTCTATTTCTAGGCCTCGGTCGACCAGGCAGTCGACCGGTGGCTCAACGGTCATAAAAATAACTGTTGGCCGGTCGACCGGGCGCTCGACCGGAAGGGCAATTTTGCCCTTTCCAGACTACCAATGGGCAGAATTTGAAAGGGTATAAATACTCATCTCTTGGGCTGGTTTCTTCAAGTTTTTCAAGAGAAAAAATTACCATCTTCTTAAGTGTTTTAGCAACAAGTTTTCAAGAGTTTTTGGGCTAAAAGATTTATCTTTATTTTGTTTTAAAGTGTTGAAAAAATCAAAGAAAAAGAAAGTATTTGGGAATTGGTTTTTGATCTTTATTTCAACATCTATCTTGTGATTTTTTCAAGTGTTTTTCTTTGTTGTTTTCATTTCCAAACACTTTATATTCTCACACTTGAGCTATCATTCTCTATCCTATCTATAGGATTTTGTTTTGTGCCAAAGAATTGGTTTTTGGTCTTTGAGATCACCAAGAGTTGTGATCTTTCTTTGCTTTGTGTTATCCCTCTTGTGTAGAGGTGATTGTGGAGGAGTTTGGTTTGGTTGGCATCCCTCTAAGTGTAGAGGTGATTGTTGGGGTGTTAGCTAAGTGCCTTATCCCTCTAGTGTGAGGTGATTGTTATTTGGCTAAGTGCCCATCCCTCTAAGTGTAGAGGTGATTGTTGTTGTGCCTTGCCTTTTGTGTAGAGGTTGTGTTTGTTGGAGAGAGGAGTTGTATACTCCTAATTTGTATTACCCAAATCATCAGTGGAGGTTCTCTGTGTAGGAAGTCCTATGTGAACGCATTGGTGAAAATCCTTCTATGTGAATGCAGGGACATAGAGCAGTGGCTCGAACCTCGAAACATATATTTGTGTTTGTGATTGATCCACTATCTCTAAACTCTCTCTCTCTCTCTCTCTTATATCTTGCATTGATTCATATTGCTCATATCATTTATATGTCTGGTGTTGTTTGTGTGCCTCACTTTTGTGAACCAACAGAGCTTTATGAAATTACCTAGAGGGGGTGAATAGATGACTAGCTAATCTAATGATGAATTAATGCGGAATTAAAATAAATTATGTAAACTAAAAATTCTTAAGCACAACACACCAAGTATAACCTAAGAGTGTAGCCGGATTTCCCGTGAAGAGCTCTGGACTATCTCCTCAAGATTCCTTCAGATAAGAGTTGAGGTGCCGCTTTGGCTCTCTTGGTTGAATACAAGAGTGAGCAAATAATCCCAAGCATATAACAATTAAGCACACAATATATAAGGCATATAAGAGATATGAGTAATAAGCATAAGCAAGATATAAAGATAAGTGAGAAAAGAGATAGAGCAATCCCAAACACGAGAGATTTGTTTCGAGGTTCGAGCATACTTGCTTTACGTCCCCACCTTCAACACTATGAAGGATTTTCACTAAAAATATCCCACCGGCTCACTCGGTGCCGCAACACCTACAACGAGTTCACACTAGAACTCCTTGGCTCACTAGTCCCCTCACTTGCTCCCGCAAGAACAAACACACTGCAAGCACACTAGCTTGTCGAGGCCACACCTCTACACCGAGCTCCCATAAGAACTCGAAACACCGCGAACCCGCAAGTCCGCCTCCTCAAATACAAGAAAGAACACTTTGGTGATCACAACACTTTGATCACCTAAAATCCTCTCACAACAAAGATCCATATAGGATAATATAGCAATGGATAACTCAAGTATGTGTGTGAGAAAACTAGGATTGATTTGCTGGAGAAAAACTCAAGAAATCACTTTTAGAAAACTCTTAATAAAACTCTCCTTTTGATTTGGAAATATTTTCTCTAAAACTTGTGGATAAAACTACTGATATAAGTAGGAAAAACTAGCCCAAAAACTCTCTTCAAATCTTGTGTAAAACAGTCCAAGAGAACCTCAATATATAGGCTCCCAAAAACTAGCCGTTGCAGGCCAAGTCAGCAGTCTGGACTGCTAGCAGTCGACCGGCCAACAGTCAGATTTCTGACCATTGAGCCAGCGGTCGACCGGCCGGTCGACCGTTGCCTGGCAAATGACCCAGCGGTCGACCGCTCCGTAGACCGGGCCATTTCCAGGGAGCAAAGGCTCTCTGGCGGTCGACCGTGCGGTCAACCGGCCCTAGGCTGTGCACGTCTGTGCACATCGATCGACCGCCCGGTCGACCGACTTCTGCTGCGCTCGACCGGCCGGTCGACCAGCAGAAGGCCAGACAACCAAAATCAGGGATTAAAAACTTGTTATTTTTTCTTTAATAAAATCCCATAAATTCACAAAAAATCTACAAAAATAACTTTAGTATTATATTTTGATATATGAATATGTTTGAGTAAAAATCAAAACATGTTACAAACATTTTGAACTATTTTTGTGTTATGCAATTTTAGCTTAAAACAGAAATCGTATTTTTCCAAATGATTTTTCTAAAACTTCTCCAAATAGAAAAATAAGATATTTTAAACACTTTTGAAGCTTAGTGTGTATAGTGAAAGTACACCTAGAGGGGGTGAATAGGTGTACGGCTAATCTATGAACAATAATGCGAAAATTAAAACTTTAATTGCAACACACTTAGTGTAACCAACGAGTGTAGCCGAATTCCCGGTGAAGGGCTCTGGACTAACTCCTCTTGATTCCTCTGAATAAGAGTTGAGGCGCTATATGAAGCTCTCGTGGTTAAACACAAGTGAGGCACACACAAACAACACAAGCATGTATATGATATGACAAAATGAATCAATAAACAAAGTAAGAGAGAGAGAGAGTTAGAGAAAGTGGATCAATCGCAAACACACGGATATGTTTCGAGGTTCGAGCACACAGCTCTACGTCCCTGCCTTCACACAGAAGGATTTCCACAAACTCGTCCACACAGGACTTCCCACACAGGGAACCTCCACTGAGGATTTGGGGCAAATATAATTAGGAGTACAAAACTCCTCTCTCAACTAATACAACCTCTCACTAGAGGCAAGGCACAACTCAAATCACCTCTACACTTAGAGGGATAGGCACTTAGCCTAACAAATCAATCACCTCACACTTGAGGGATTCCAACACAATCTCCACCTCTCACTAGAGGGAGCCAAACAACACTTCTACAATCACCTCAACACAAGAGGGATAGGTGAAAGTACACCTAGAGGGGGGTGAATAGGTGTACCGCTAATCTAATGAACTAAATGCGAAAATTAAAAACTAATTGCAACTACACTTAGTGCAACCAACGAGTGTAGCCGAATTCCTGGTGAAGGGCTCTGGACTAACTCCTCTTGATTCCTCTGAATAAGAGTTGAGGCGCTATATGAAGCTCTCGTGGTTAAGCACAAGTGAGGCACACACAAACAAGCCAAGCATATAATATATGAATGAGCAATATGAATAGATGAAAGGCACAATATAAAGAGAGAGAGAGAGAGTTTAGAGTCAATAGATCAAACGCAAACAACAAGATATGTTTCGAGGTTCGAGCACCCAGCTCTACGTCCCCGCCTTCACCGAGAAGGATTTCCAATCCACTAACTTGTCCACCTAGGACTCCCACACAGGGAACCTCCACCGAGGATTTTGGGGCAATACAATAACTGGGAGTACCCAACTCCTCTCTCAACCAATACAACCTCACACAGAGGCAATGCACAACCAAACCAATCGCCACCTCACACAAGAGGGGTAGGCACCTAGCCAAACAATCACAATCCACCTCTTCACCAAGAGGGATACAAATCCAAACTCCACCTCTCACTAGAGGGAGCACACCACAATCTCAACCTCTCACTAGAGGGAGCTAACCACAACCCAAATCAACCTCTACCCAAGAGGGATATCACAAATGAAAGGGTTTACAACTTGGTGGTTTCCTCAACCACAAACTAAATTTTCCACAAAATAAAGATCCTATAGAAAGGATAGAATGATAGCTCAAGTGTGAAAAACCAAGAGTTTGGAAACAAAAACACAAAGAAAAGTACTTGAAAAAACAACTTGTATTTGATAGAAATGAAGAACTAAGCAAATATCCCAAATCCAAATTTTCTTTGATTTTTTCAAACCCTAAAAACAGATGAAGATGAAAACTTTTAAGCTCTAAAAACTCTTTTTGAAACTTGAATAAAGCACTAGAAGAATGTAGATTTTTGGCTCTTGAAAAACTTAGTGAAAACACCTCTTAATGGAGTATAAATAGCCCCATTGGAAAACTAGCCGGTGGGGCTGTTTTTCAGACTTGGCGACTGGCGGTCGACCGGCCCGGTCGACCGCCAACGGTCAAAAAATTGACCGTTGGAGCCTTGGTCGACCGCCCGGTCGACCGTCCCAATCCAAAGAGCAATTTGCTCTCTGGCCGGTCGACCGCTCGGTCGACCGCTCGGTCGACCGTGCCTAGCTTCCAGTTGACCGTCCGGTCGACCGTCCCCACCCGAGAGTGGGGCACTTGCAGTCGGTCGATCGCTCGGTCGACCGGCTCAAAGTAGCTGGTCAACGTGCACAAGCTTGTGTACGTCGGTCGACTGGTCCGGTCGACCGACTCTGGGTCGGTCAACCGGCCGGTCGACCGCCAGAGCCTGGCAGGGAGCTTTTTTGGGGACAGAAAAACTTGGTTTTAATTGCCAAAAAAATTCCTTAAAAACTCTAAAAATCCACAAAAATAGTTTTAGTGTAATACATTGAAATACAAACTTGTGTGAAAAATTTCAACACAAATTTCAAACTTTTTGAGCCATTTATGTGTTATGGAAATTTTGCCGAAAACCAAAACCTGTATTTTCCAAACTTAGATTTTTCAAATGGAAATTCGTTTTGTCCAAAACTCATTCAAATACAAAAACATGATACTTAAACACTTTGAAGCATGTTGTATATGGATATTATCCAATATACATGAAATAGATATATATCAATGTTTTTGACTTTAATTACAAAAATACGTTTTGTTAAAACACAAAACTCCAAACACATGAATAGGCATATCAAAATAAGTTTGTCTAAGATATGAAGCATACATGTATATAGAACATATCTAATATATACTAAACCATGTAAACTTGTTTTGAATCTATCTATTCATGGAAACAAGATCAGTTAAACTAAAAACCGAAAACCAAAACATGAAAACTAGAAACACGTGTGTGTGTGTTGTGAACTTGAGCATATCACACTATCTAGTCTTTACAAATAGATCTAAACAAAAACTAAACTATGTACCGAGGTCTTCTTGACGAACTCTGTCTTCAAGTCGACTCGATCCAAACCGTGATCCACCGAGCTTGACTCCAACGAGTGCTATATATGATCTTGATGCTCGGGCTCTTGAATCACCATGTGAGAAGCTCCAAAACACCTTTGTTGAAGCTAATCACCTACTAATATCTTGATTAAGGATCTGAAACTAAATATCACAAGATTATTAGTAAACATAACTACATGAGTTAATCATCATCAAAACTAGAGTGGAAGGCCTCTGGGCCAACAATCTCCCCTTTTTGATGATGACAAAACTCATGGAGTTATATATGCATGGATTAAAGTTAAGCTTCAAAGAAGCTCCCCGTTAACTCTTGCATAGCAAATAAACAAATAAATATGCAATGAAGCACATAAACATGAATGCAAATATACGGAGATAAACATGCCAATCATGCATAAAACTCATCAAATACTTTTTCTCTTATTTACAAAACAAAACATATATGCATAAACATAAATTCTACTCCAAAACATGCATATATATCAAATACTTCTCCAATACTTCTCCCCCTTTGTCAATCATCAACAAAGGAGTTAAAGTAAAAACAAAATGTTCTCCACCTTTTTGTCAAAAGCAAAAATGAACAAAGGGGTGACATAAAACAAATCAATAAAGGATATATGCGATATACATTCATGAAGAGGAAGACGCTAAGTTAACTTCCCTACATATATGTGTATGCGTCGGAAAGAGGCGATCAAATTGTAAAATTCTTTTGATTGGATAGAAGATTACAACAGATCGGTCTTCCGATTACAAGGGAGGGAGGATGTTGAGTCTTGAATCCTCCCTTTATTTAAGGCTGGGTTCTTCGTGTGGCGATGGAGAGTGAATCTTGTTCTCCGTTGACCAGGTGAACGTTGAGATCTTCCGGGGCTTTTCTCTTCGGGTGGTTGACGGAGTAACACAGCTCTATCTACCAAAACTCTCAAAGAGAAGGTAGGCAAAGAGCAACTTGAACACAACAAGTTCTTTGAAGGGTTTCTCTCTTTTCTCTCAGAGTTCTTCTCCCAAAAATCCTCCGACTGAAAAATCTCTCCTCTGACTGAAAAATCTCTCCCTCTTCATAGCGACGGGGCTATTTATAGGGGTTTTTAGGGGCGTACATGCCTCCTAAAAACACTCCATAATGGGGGCTAACCTTCCCCGTTATGTGGGCCGTGATTGACCCTAAAACCGGGACGTTTACAACTGAGACGCGGGTGTCAACCCACGCGCCTTGGAGCTGTTGAGACGCGGGTTTCAGCCCTCGCGCCTTGATGCTGCTGAGACGCGGGTTTCGACCCTCGCGTCTTGGTGCAGCTGAGACGCGGGTTTCGACCCTCGCGTCTTGGTGCGGCTGAGACGCGGGTTTCGACCCTCGCGCCTTGATGCTGAGACGCGGGTTTGGACCCTCGCGCCTTGGTGCTGAGACAAGGGTTTGGACCCTCGCGCCTTGGTGCTGCTGAGACGCGGGTTTCGATCCTCGCGCCTTGATGCTGAGACACGGGTAAGATTAACCTTGCGTCTTGGAATTCTGCTTTTCAATGGCTTGATTTTTAGACAGCCTACAGAACCCCCTCCAAAGTTTTCGATATTGCGCAGTTAAGTGGGACGGATTTCGAAATACTTTGGACTCTAGTTGAATTCACCCTTGTGACTGGACTGTCAATGCTTCAGGTTTGATCTTGTCTGGAGTACGGTCTTCGTGAGTGTACTGTGGAACTCTTTGAAGCCACCAAAGTTGATCGTGTTGAGTGTCTAGATGCACAGTCCAAACCTCCCCGATTGCTTTAAGTCTGTCGTGGGTGCACTTTAAGCCGTAAGTGGACGGTCATCTGCTTGTGCCAGTGTACTGTTGAACTGATTTACAGAAGCAAGGACTGAACGCCAGCTCTTTTGGGACGCAGGAATAGTACTGCTTTAAAGACGCGACTGATATTCCGCAAGGCAGACGCGATGTTAGGCCGGATTTGAAGGACACAAACTTTTGGAGAGATGCATCTTTTTTTTTAGTAAAGACGCGACTTTCTGGACGCAACCATGGCCGTGCTGAAGGAACGCGTCCATTGAAGAGGCGCAGCTGTTGGGTGCGAATCCGTGCCATGCCACGTGTTCAGTGGAGCCGAAGGGACATCTTCTTTTTGGCGTGCGAACTTTGCGCTACATTAAATGCGCCGTCCACGCGTCAAAAGACGATTCGATGTCGAGTCAATCGAGCCCATCGCCGTGATCTTTGCGAATCACCGTGCCTATAAATGGCAACAGTCGTCAAGAGAGTCATCATTGATTTCTCTTTCGTCTTCGCTTGCATCTGTTAGGGTTTGAGAGAGAAGTGCTCTTTGTTCTCTTCTCTTCCGTTTTAGCATCAGATTCTTGCTTCGTAATGGCACCCAAGGCCAAACGATCTGCTTCATCATCGAAGGCGGTCGTCACTGAGGCCCAAAGGGGTGGTTCCTCCATGCAGGAAGCCCCTATCTCAGGTATAACACCATCAGGCTTGATCTTCGCCATTAGAGGGGTTTATGGAGTTCTTATAACCCTAAAAATCCCTTCTTTGAAAGAGAACCGCCGATGTGGATTCAAAACCGTGCTTGATCCTCAGACGCGGTCTTTGAATGGACAAACAAGGCGCGGGTTTGATGACCCTACTGCTTTTATCCGCTTGAGGATGTACTTGTTTGTTGAATATAGGGCGCCAGTAAGCCTTGCGTTCTGGAGTCTTCACTTAGAATGTTTCTAATTGTGAATGATCGGATGCAGACTTGATTCTTACGTTCTGTGAGATTAAAACGCTGGCTTTTATGAATCCCGCGCCTGAACCCAAGTACTTGGAGATTTTCCATAAGTCTTGGATTCTTAAAACGCAGACTCCCTGCTGGCCTCATGGTCCTCCGGTCTGGATGCGGATTTTCAGGCTGGACGCGGATTCTCGGGTCTGAACGCGAATTTTGACAATTTTCTGCGTTCAGTATCCCTTCTGCGTCTGGATTATAGACACTTAATCATTTTCGTTTATACTTCTGATCTAGTGCCATTTTCTTATGCAGTGCGACATTCTTCCGACTCACTCTCCAAGAGGCGCCACTTCGGGCACATAGGTGGTGCTGATCGCGATTTGACCTTTGTGTTGCAAAGGACTGCTCCTGTGACTACTGACAAGTTGAAGGAGCGAAGGGAGAGGCTCTCCAATGCTGACATGGCAACCTTTCGGGAGCTTATGACTGATGCGGCATTCACAACGGATGCTTGCGCTCCAATGGAGAAGCCTGCTTTCTTCTTTGGAGACCACATTAGCGAGGGCGGCTATTCTTTGCATGACGGAGATTATAAATGGCTCCGTCAGATAGGGGATAGAAGATTCTTTCTTCCGAACATGGAGAGGATGTACCCACTGTCTTATCTCCAGCACATGTCCGTCCCTCGAAAGATGACATGAGAGCTTTCCCGACCCGTCCCGGAGGTTACTCTCGGCAGCTTAGGCTCCAAGAAGGTCTATCATGCTGGTCATGATAAGGAGGCTATCGGCCTGTTTCCCGGGCTGTTCAGGACCGATCACCCAGTAGGAGAAACTCCTAAACTCGGCACCACCTTTCTTAACGCATTCATGAAGGTGGGGGGTGATTTTCCGGTCGACTTCCGTGCGCCCGGGTGGATCCATTCCACCAAGAAGTATTGGTGGGGCAAGATGGTGAGCTTCGTCCTTACCGATCTTCGAGGCCTTTTGGAGCAGGTGGAATTGTACCAAGCGGTCAGGGCCGTGCAGTATGGTATTCCAACAAGTTCTCAAAACTTCTTTGGGATCTTGGAGCGGTACAATCCTCTGACGGGGACATTCTTCACTCCGGTCGGGGAGATGGGCCTTGCCCTGCACGAGCTGTTCGAAGTCTCGGGGCTGGTAATGGGGGACTCTCCCTATGAGGAATACGTCCCGACCACTGAGGAGCTTCACCTTATGAAGAAAGGGTCTCCTCGGGTGTACGAGACTTATTGGGAGGTGTTATGTCACTTCCACATTTGCGGCCAGATGACCTCTTGGAGGGCGAGGGGAGTCAAGAAGTTGTCCTGGGCAAGCTACTTGTTCAATGGCGTCAATCAGAAAGACCATCCAGTGACCCGACTGGCTCCCAGCTCCGACGAGGAGATTGCCGATAGGATCAGTGCTTCTATAGACTCCTACACCACGGAGTCGAATGAGGATACTTTTGAACCTGACATGGTTTTCGAAAGTTTCCATCACCAAGCCCGGATCCCTATCAATCGAGCACTGTTGGCGGGCTTCTTAATGTTGTGGTTGAAGCACTGTGTGGTGCCGACACTGCCACATGAAGTGATTGTTGCCGACGTAGTGTACCCGGCGGTGCTCCTGGCCTATGGTAGGTTCGTAGCCCTCCTCCGGCCATGGCGGCCGGTATTCAAAGCGGGTTGCGGGCCTTGACTCAGAGTCTGTGCAGGGCAGAGAAGGTTGTCGACTCCCAGGGTGAGCCGATTGTTGACTCGGAGGGGAGGCCGACGGTAAAACGTCCCAACCCTCGGGTTGAACTTCCCTACACGTACCTAATTGCTTGGTACGTTATGCACTGTCCCTCTTTGATGACGCCGGTGTCTTGGAGTGAGGGGTTTATCCCGTTCGTACAGCGGTTGGAGAATTCAAGCTGGTGCAACACCTACATGTATTTCATTCGGAAATGCATTCTAGCTGCTTCGAACTACCAGCTCAATCGCTGCTTCCCAGAGATTGCTGGTGCATCTTTCGGGGATAAACTTGCTGACTTCGTGGGCTCAGATGACTTCACGAGGCTATCCTCGAGAGCTTTCTGGTGGTTGGTCAATATCCGGCCTGGGTACGTGCTTTTCCGACAAGGGAATTCATGCACTATTGAGCCGTACATGCCGAATCGCTTCGCCCGACAGTTCGGCTTTGACCAACTATATGTCGGTAATCCCAATGCTCGACTAGACTTCAGTGGGAACTTGTTTGAAGGTGCTCGGGCTTGGTATTATAGTGTGGCTAGAGGGACGGATGCGCTTTTTCGTCTGTCCCTTAAGGAACCGAAAGGCTGTACAAGCCTTAGCTTCTGTACCTGGTACTTCCAAGCCAACCAGACGCCTGACTTTGCTCCGGAGTACTCATGCATTGAGAGTATTAATGCATCTTACGAAGCAAAGTTGGGGTCCAACAAACGCTCTCGAGGCGTTGAGGAGTATCAGAAGGCTCTGAAGGAGACCAGAAGAGTATCAAGGGAGGAGCCGCGGGCAGCAAAGGGTCGACAGGTGACGCGTAAGCGTTCTCAAGGTTCTACTTCTGCTGTTGATCCCGCCCCCAAGAAGGTCCGAAGAGACTTGGCGGCCGCAGTTTCTCCGTCCGGAGACATACCTTCTGGTGTTGAAGAACAGAGGGAAGAAGCGGAAGATGAGGATGATGCCCCCTTAGTCCGTACCCGTGGGTTGCGCAGCAGGGGCCCTATGATTCTAGAAGAAGGGGAGTTTACTGACAAACCCACCGCCGCTGACGAGGCTGAGCAGTTTGAAGCCGACATAATGAGCGGAGGTGATGTTGAGATTCCAGGGGTCTCAACTCAGCATGGATCTTCTTCAACCCGCGAGGGGAGGGATGAGTCCCAACAGCCCGGGTCCCCTAGTTTATTAATCCCCAGTCCTCGGGTAGTTGACCCAGCCCTACCACTGGGGTATTTGGTGGCAAGGTCCCGGTTGCCGAGGTTTCCCATGTTGCATTATCGTCTTCTTCATCCGAAGAAGAAGAGTATGACTCAGGCGACGAGGTCGACTTTGGCGATGAACCCGCTCCTCCGGATCCGAGTAAATTCTCACACATCTCTGAAGAGGAAATATATGGGTGTGAGCCGGTGACGGCGTTATCACAAGCGGCAACTGCTCCTGCTGAAGGTACTCTTGTTGTCTTATTGACCCGGTTTTCCCTTTTTAATTAGGGAAAAGATTCTGACATTTTCCTTTTATGCTGCAGGGTTGGCCGCGGATAGCGAGGCTACTACTTCCTCACATATTGAGGAGATGGTGCAGGAGCTGGTCCAGCTGGGAAGAGTTGAGGCTCCAGTTGCTGAGATGCCTTAAGAGAAGGCAGCCATAGAAGTCGGGGAGACTTCCACCCTGCAGGATTCGCCTAAGAACCCGCCATCTTTGGAACCACAACGAGGTAAGGAATGTTGATATTTTGAATGTTTTCCTTTAATTGTCATGACTGACGCTTTGGTGATTCGCAAGGAGGGCTGAGGAAGCTCAGGCAGAGGACCTGGCGGTCAGTGCCTGCCCGGGAGGCCGTGCGGCTCAGACCTCGGCCAAGGACCCTGAAGAGGTCGAGCTTACCGTCATTTCATCGGTTGCGGAGGTCTCTACGGACGTAGTACCTCCAGAAGCGCCAGCGGCTACTCTTGCTCCTGCCGCACCCGTGGCCAACCCGACTCCTGTACCGGAAGAATCGGCTTACGTCCCTGCCCCGTGATGGAAAGGGGATCGGGGAGCACTTCAGCGGAATTCTTCCCATGCGGTGATACCATGGGGGAGCTGGCGCGCCAAGTGGTGCAGCAGTTCTTTGCCTCTATGCGATCATGTATTGACCTCATTCTGTCTCGGAATAGCTCCTTCAAATTTGCCCGGATGTTTCTCAGAAATCTGGTTGAGAACATCAATTTAGCCGGAGGCCCTTCACCAGCCAAGGCGTGTCAGCTGCTGGTGGAGCAGTTGGGACATGACTTAAAAGAGCTTAGATTCCTGGAGAATGCTGGCTCATTTCACGAGGCCCAGGAAACTCTGACCAGGCTTCTTGCTGCTCAAGAGCAAGAGCGAAGGGAGATGGAAGAAAGGATAGCTGAAAGGACCCGTCTTCTCAATGTTTCCAGGCTGACCATCGGAAGCAAACTGGCGAGTCAAAGGAGTCCGAGATGGTCATGCAAGCTGCGAAGCAGGTTATCCTCGATGCTCGAGCTACCATAGCCAGAGTTGAGACCTTGATTGCTATCAATGAACAGAAGTTGGCCAATTCCGAAAAAGAGGTTAGTGGAATTAGAGGCTGCCAAGGTGCAAGTTGAGGAAAATCTCTCTGTTAATTCCTCCGAGCTGGAATCCTTGCGAGTGCAGCTGGCTGCGAAGAGATTTTTATCCGAGGAGGAGCTACGGGACCAGGCTCTCATGGAAGCTGAGAAGGCGCGTCAGCGTGAGATACATCGCCTTAGAGAACAAATCCGTTCTTGGCGAACCAGAACTTTTAGCCTTCTTCTTTTTTTTTCTTGTAAAGAAAAAGGACACTCTATTCACCAAGAGTGTTTGTACTTGCTTTTATGATTTTTTGAATAATAAAAGTCTTTAAAATTTTCTGTTCCATCTTCATTGCTCTGCTGTAGATGAATTCAACCTCTCAATCACAGATTTCGGCTGTGCTCTTCTGGCTGGCTGTGAACGCTGAACTTAGATAAAACTAAGTTCTTTTGACGAAACGCGGCGTCGATTCATAAAAAGAAATGCGGCTCTGAGGTACGCGATTCTAACCTGCTAGTGAAGACGCGGTTCAAGTGGACGCGAAGGACGCAGCTTCGAGCGTGACTCACTGGTCGCGATCCTTAACTTCATCCGGACGCAGAGTTCAGGATACATTAAGAATGTGGTCTTACGCCCCTTAGAATTGACGCAGTCAGGGACGCGACGCTGAGACTCGGTGCAAGGCCCATCATCATTCATGTAGACGCAGCCCCAAGACACTTGTGAAGGTGATAGGCCTTCTCTGTTGAAGATGTAGCTTCGGGACGCAGCTTTATGTGCTTTCCCACTGAGACCCCCAGAATGAGTCCCTTTTATTGATGGACGCAACCTTGAGTCGTCCGAGAGACGCGGAGCAACTCTGAGTCATCCAAGAGACGCGAAGGGTCTTCTAACTTGGAATGAAGGAGGACGCCACTCTCACATCTGCGTTTGGTGCAACTTCCCAGGCGTTAAGTGCAGCCTGGCATAAAGATCCCACGAGATTTTCAAACGTCAAGTCTTCGTTGACGATTGGGAACCCGCATCATCCGTTGTTTCCCGAAGCGGTTGTCCACGCGTCGGATCTTCATTGGGCTTAGGCGTTAATACCTTTTAATGCCAAACCGACGCTGGCGGTTGGAGACCAGCGTCTTCGATGTTTCCCGAAGCGACGCTCCACGCGTCAGCCTTCCATTGGGCTTTGACAGTCGTGCGGTCATTAAGGCCGACGGTTCTGATTAATGAACCATTAATTATGGTTATTATGGGCTGCCTATAAATAGGCTCACCCTCTCCCTTTAGTAGTCCCATACTTGGACTGTTTTCTTTTGACAGCGAGTGCGCTGAGGGGCTCCTTCTTCTCCCTTCAAGGACTTTACCAGAGGCTTGCCTCCATGGATGAAGATGACCCAGAGCTTTCATGCTTCTGTTTGGTCTCTTCAGAAGATTACCACTGTCAAGTGATTTCAATAACAGAAGCCGCCTCCTTAAGCACCTTTTATGTCCGCGCTTCGATGCAGAGAGTTCAACTCTTAGTGGAGGCTTCTGCGGGTACGCCTTCTTGGTTTGCCATGACATTCTTAACCCGGCCAGGTTTGAATTTTGATATCTCTTAAAGAGATATTATCATCTGGATGAAGTCTTAGTTGGTGCATTCCTTTTCTGGAATTTGCGCCATCGACTTAAACTTCTCTAGACGCCAGTATAGCAGATTTAGACACCTGGCCGCAGGCTCTGCATATGGAACTCGCGTCTTGACGCTGTCAACTTAGGAGAATCTCAATTCAGACTGGAGGTCTAAGGCCTGAGTCTTGCTACCCCTGTTCATCCACAGGGAGATGGCAATTCTCGCGTCTAATTCTCTTCACGTCTCGTCCTTTAAGCGCGAATGTCAAATGAGACCGCGTCTGAATTCTGTGTATATCAGAATTTTGACCGCGTCTGTTTCTGTCGCCGCAGATGTTCGCTGCGCGGGTCATCTCCGCGTCTGAACTCCTTCGGCGATAGCTGCGTCTGTCACTTAGTTTTTCTGTTGAAGTATACTAAGCTTCAAATCTTCTAATTTCGTTGCTTCTTGCAGGTAAGCTTTATCATCCTTTTTCATGTTCGCTGGGCCTGTGGGAGAATATATCGGCCGGCGAACTTGTTCGATGTTCGTCCACAAGAGAAGAAATCATGGTCCCCGTCGTCCACAAGGGAACAAATCATGGTCCCTGACGGGGACTTAACCCTCGCCAAGATCTCTTTGAATTCGACGCACCAGTCATGCTTGCTGGCATGGCATGGTCAGAGTAAGGATGGCGGCAGGGGTAGGGTGGATATAGTGGTGGTTAGCATGCCCTGTGAGGTCTTAAAACCTCCTCTCTTACCCCAGAAGTGACATCGAGGAAACTCCATGCTCATTGGACGATCTTCTGGAGGAAAAGATGTTCATCAACGAGGGGGTCGTATCCGCCACTTCAGATGGTCAGGTGGAATCGGAGGATTCTGCTGCC
This sequence comes from Agave tequilana, assembly GCA_038442645.1. NCBI lineage: Eukaryota > Viridiplantae > Streptophyta > Magnoliopsida > Asparagales > Asparagaceae > Agave > Agave tequilana. The sequence continues at coordinate 83,455 of JAVJIF010008593.1, forward strand.
ATCAGACCTCAAGAACACCATTGCTCTCCATCAACGAGGGCTCTTTCGATGTTTACGTCATGCATCGTGGTGTAACCAGCTTCTGATCATTGCCACAATGTCTGATCCTACTTTGGCGCCCTTCCAAACATCTTGTACTTGGAGTCAAACGCAGCTTTAAGGAGTGAGTGCAACCTCTGAGAGAGAGACTTCTTTGTACTCCTTTATCTGTAACACTCAATCTTATTGAATAAGAGAGCGTTTTGTATCACTTTCATATGCCTGGATATAAATAAAAGTGACACTTTTCTTTTTGTCTCTTCTATTGTCTTGAACTGTTTTGTCTCTTTTAGTCAGACGCATAGAAGCAACGAATCTTTGGCTTATCAAAACTATGATGAAAATTTTAACAAGTCAAATTTTGTGGAGAAAAGATCCTATCTGAGGAACCCCCACAATGCTGTCAGAGGTGTGATATTAGCCTGACAGAGATAAGGTAATTTTTGGTGGACCTGCTACTTTATAAAAGAAAGTAACAGGTTGAATTGGTACCCCCAGGGAAGATGAACTTTTATCAGAGGTTTGGGATTAACTTGATTAAGATCAGCTGGGGAGTTAATGAAAACACTGTTAATGGTGTGATGTTAACCTAACAATGTTTTTAAGTGGACTTGTTATTCTGTTGATGAGAATAACGAGTGAGACTAGATTCGCGGGGGATCTAGGAAAGTCTTTACCGTTGGAGGTGTGATGTTAACTCAACGGGTTAAAAGTTGTCTTGTCAGAAGTGTGATGTTAACTTGACAAGAATGTGAGTCAGAGGTATGATATTAACTTGACTTAGAAGCATTTCAGCTTTCATTTGGGAAAACTGAAAGTGTCATTGTCATAGGTGTAATGTTTAACTTGACAATGAGGGTAATGCTAGAGGTATAATTTTGAACTTGGCATTGGTCATCTCGACTTCGACAAGGAAGTCCGAGGGAAAGTCATGGTCATAAGTGTATTGTTGAACTTGGCGATGACCTGGATGCTAGAGGTGTGGTGTTAAACTTAGCATCGTTCATTTCAGCTTCGATATGGAAGTCTAAAGAAAGGTGACTGTCAGAGGTGTGATGTTAACTTGACAGAAACTCGATGTACTGTTTAGAAGTATAATGTTAACTTAATAGTAATTTATCAGAGGTATGGTATTAACTTGACAGAAATTGACTTGCGATATGAGCAATTTGAGGACCTGTCATTCTATCGATGAGAATTGACAAGTGGAGTTTAAAAATGTCAGAGGTATAGTGTTAACTTGACAAATTTGGATTTGCGATATGAGCAATTTTGAAAACTTGCCATCCTATTGATGAGAATTGGCAAATGAAATTTGAAGTGCCAGAGGTATAGTGTTAACTTGGCAACGACTGTATTTTGTAGACCTACCATTCTGTGGATGAGAATTGGTAAGGGATTTTGGAGGGGAAAGTGGAGTCGAGTCCACTTAGGATTTTTAGCAAACCCTCAACTATCAACGGGCTTGATACGCCTTTACCAACTACCATTTGAGTTGGGCTAGCCATGCTATTCCCCTCAGCATGATGAGTTGTCGAAGACTTATGTTGGGCTTGGAAGCCAACATTTTCCTCTATCCTTAGCCGTCGGAGGCGTCGAATCAAATGGGAACACATGTCCCTTAGGATTTTTAGCAAACCCTCATCTGTCAACGGATTTGAGGTGCCTTTACCAACCACCGTTTGAGTTGGGCTAGCCATGCTATCCCCTCAGCATGATGAGTTGTCGAAGACTTATGTTGGGCTTAAAGGCCAACATTTTCCTCTATCCTTAGCCGTCGGAGGCGTTAGATATTAATAAAGAAGCTCTTCTTGTTCTGATCAGAGGTGTAATTTTGAACTTGATCGGAGGAGGAGTACTATTAAGGATAGACTTCTTTAAGAATCTGCCATTGATTGGCATCATGAGTGTATCGCCATTTGAACTTATGAGGCGATACGATCCATTTGAGTAGACTGACTCTACTACGAATGGTCCTTCCCATTTTGGCTGGAATTTTCCTTTTGTCTTGTGCGTCATCACCATGGGTCTTCTGACAGCTAAGACAAGATCGCCTTTCTTGAAAGTTCGCACTTTAACTTTCTTGTTGAAGGCTCTGGTAATTCGAGCTTGGTAAAGCTCGATTTGTTGCTGGGCCCGCAGACGTTTGTCATCTAAGGCTTCCAATTCTTGGAGTCTCTGTTGGTGCTTCTCCTCTGTTGTCATCTCTGCTGTCAGGGCAACGCGTAGAGATGGAATTTGGATTTCGAGTGGAAGGACAGCTTCACACCCATATACCAAAGAAAATGGCGTAGCTTTAGTCGGGGTTCGCACAGTTGTGCGATAGGCCCATAAGCATTCACCTAGCTTGTCGTCCCAGTCACGTTGACTTTTCGAGACGAATTTCTTGAGAAGCTTGCCAATGGTCTTGTTGAAAGCTTCTGCGAGGCCATTAGCGGCGGGGTAGTATGCCGTTGAGGACACACTCTGGATTCTGAACTTAGTGCAGAACCTTTGGAAAGCTTGACTAATGAACTGGGGCCCATTGTCGTGGACAATTCGTTGAGGTACCCCAAAATGGTAAATGACGTGATGTTTCACGAACTTGATCACGTCAGATGACTTCACCTCCTTCAAAGGAACGGCTTCAGCCCATTTGGAGAAGTAATCGGTTATTGCCAAAATAAACCGATGTCCTTTTAATGATGGGGGGCTGATAGGGCCAACTACATCCATCCCCCACATTTCAAATGGCCAGGTAGAGCCCGTGGAGTGAAGGTAGCCTGATGCTTGATGGATGAAATCGCCATGTACTTGGCAGGCGTGACATCTTTTGGCATAAGTGATGGCGTCAGCGATCATCTTAGGCCAATAATACCCCAGCCTTTGGAGTCGGTATGCAAGTTTTGGGCAAGGTTGATGGGCTCCACACATACCATCATGGGCTTCTTTCAATACCTCCTGTGCCTCCTTTTGTGAAAGGCAGTGAAGCAAGATCCCGTCATGCGATCGACGATACAGTGTTCGTGTAATCGCATTATAGAAGAATTTAGGGGCTTTCCTTCGAATGGCAGCCGCTTCCTTGGTGTCCTCAGGCAGGATGCCATACAGGACATAATCAATGTAGGGGAATCGCCAGTCTCTAGGCTCTGGGCCGGTTGACAATTCCAGTGCTTCTCTGCTTTGAGAATCTCCTGTTGGTTCCTAGTAATCCTCAAGAGCAATTCTCGGACGATACAGATCAGGGCTGTAAACGAATATCTTCTCCATTGCCCCAGCTGGAAGAGCCAAGGAGGCAGCGAGGGATGCGAGTGCATCTGCATGCGCATTTTGCCTGCGCGGTACATGATCGATGTAGAAGTTTGTGAACCTCTCGGCCATGTGGATAGTTGCGTTGTAGTAGGGTACTAGGTCCTCATGTCTGACTTCGTACTCCCCGCGAACTTGGCTGACGATGAGTTTAGAGTCGCCGTATGCCTCGAGATTTTTAACGCCAATCTCATCGGCGAATTGCATCCCAATCAAAAGAGCGTTGTACTCAGCCACATTGTTGGAGCAAGGCTCAGTTAGCGAGACGGCTCGGGGAATCACATAGTTCAATGGCGAGACGAGTACTACTCCTACCCCCGCTACGATGTGTCCTTTTGGGCTTGTTCTGGATGCACCGTCAAAGAAGAGTTGCCACACTTGACTTTCAAACGATGTCTAAGTCAAACAGACTTCGGCCACTTCATCTGGGAGATCCTCGTAGACTTTGGCTGCCCTCGGATCTGGGTGCTCAGCTAGGAAATCCTCCACCGCTTGTCCCTTAATAGCCTTTTGCGGCAAAAAGTGCATCTCATACTGGGATAGCAATATGGCCCATTTTGCCAGCCGGCCGTTCAATGATGAAGGCTTAGTCATAAGTAACCTCAGGGGGTTGACTTTTGATATGACGTTTATAGTTTGGCCTACCAGATAGTGTCGCATTTTCTGAATGGCGAACACTAGTGTCAAACATTCCTTCTCGATCGGATTATACCGATGTTCGGCTCCGATCATTGTTCTACTCAGATAGTAGATCGCTTGCTCTCGTCCTTGATCGTCGATCTGAGCTAGTAAAGCTCCCAAAGAATGATCCATTGCTCGGACGTATACCAGGAAAGGTTTTTCGGATATCGGAGCTGCAAGGACTGGTGGTTGGGTGAGGTATTGCTTGATTTACTCGAATGCTTGTTGGCAAGCGTCATCCCAAATGAACGAGACACCCTTCTTCATTAGCTTAGCGAAGGGTTGGCATTTTTCGGAGAGGTTTGAGATGAACCTGCGGATGTACGCCAATCGTCCTTGCAATCCCCTGAATTCCTTGAGATTTTCGGAGGTTGCATCTCCTGGATAGCGCGAACCTTTTCCGGGTCTAAATGGATTCCGGTGGAGGTTACAACAAACCCTAGGAACTTGCCACTGGCCACCCCCAGGAAGGATTTGGTAGGATTCATCTTCAATTGATGAGCTCGCATGATGTCGAAGACAATTTTTAGGTCAGCTATGTGATCACCTTTAGCGCGGCTTTTTACTGCAATGTCATCAACATAACATTCCACTGTTTTGCGCATGTGCTCGTGGAAAATGGCGTTCATGGCCCTTTGATATGTTGCCCCCGCATTCTTCAGTCCGAAGGGCATGACGGTGTAGCAGTATACCCCCAATGGTGTCCTGAAGGAGGTGTGCTTTTCGTCGTCAGGATACATTTTGATTTGATTGTATCCTGAGAACCCGTCCATGAAGGACATTCGTTCGAATCCACAAGTATTGTCAATCATAACATCTGTGATTGGCAGTGGGAATTCGTCTTTGGGACAAGCCTCGTTTAGATCATGGAAGTCGATGCAGATCCAGATCTTTCCGTTTTTCTTAGCACGGGGACGATGTTGGCTACCCAATCGGGATGTTGCTCTTCCTTGATGAAGCCAGAATCTATAAGCTTTCTGACTTCTGATTGAATCGCCTCCATTATCTCTGGACGGAACCGTCGCTGCTGTTGTTTGACAGGCTTTACGTCTGAATTGATGTTGAGGCGGTGCATAGCCACTTGAGGATCAAGTCCAGGCATGTCTTCGTAATTCCAAGTGAAGACATCTTTATACTCTTGAACAAGAGATATTAGATCCTTTTTCTCTGACGGTGACAGGCCGTTGCTTATGAAGATGGGCTTAGGATTAGCCTCATCCCCAAGATTGATCTGAACAATCTCGTCTTCTGTGGGTGGCTCGCGCTGCTCAAAGCGGGTATCCCAAAGAGTATTTAAATGTTTGATCCAAGGATTTGTATTAGATTGGATCATTTCTTCATCTCCGTCTTCCAGGTGGCTTGTTGAAACCATATTCACTAAAAGTTCTTTGAAGATGTTGTCAACACTGACATCTGACTCCCATGATGACGTGCCGGAAGAGTAATCGTGGCTTGACGATTCTCGAGAATCAGAGGCTGATGGAGCCAGAGTTGATACATAGCCTAACCCCCTGCGCGTCCGATGATAATAATCGGGTGCTTTTCCTTTCGGCACAAAGGATCTGCCGAAGTTTAACCCGAGCCTGCTGGTTAGATCATATCCCATGTTTTTCATCATTCTGAGTGCCTTTGTCTCATAATGACCGAACTGAGGGGGTTCTTGCTCGCTTTCTGATTCTTCATGATTCATTGGTTCGGAGTCAATTCGTCCAAAAAGAATTGGTCATTGGCCCTTCCTTCTCACGAGAACCATGAATATTGATTGTTGCGCATCGCCGACATTTTGACATGTTTCAAAGGACGATTTCACTGGTACATGCATCGATGTCAAAGCACCCATTGCCGACCAGAGATCGTCATCCACGTCGGTGCTAGTGTCTGACGGCACTGAATCAGAAGCAAACACAGAAAAATACGCTAAATCCAATTCTTCATTAAGGTACCAACCGCCTACATCATCGGTGGAGGTATTATCAACATCGGGCTTATTAATGCCCGTTACAGGTGGATCTAGCTCCCACCCACACTCATCTTCCTCCAGCTCGGTGTCGGCTTCATTGCCAGAGTCTGGTTCCTCCGGTTGCGGGACTTCATCTGTCTCCACAGATTCCTGATATAGGAGGGAATCTGTGAAATAAATCTCCACTCCCTTGAACGGATGCCTCCCGGCAATCAACGTTCGTACCTTTCCACTCCCGTCAATGTATTTCATGACTTGGTGGAGAGTAGAGGGAACGATAGAATTGCGATGAATCCAGGGTCTTCCCAACAGTAGATTATAGGAGGTGTCATCATCTATGACGTAGCATGTCACTTCTGACCTTAGATCTCCAATCTGGCATTTGAGCTTGACCTTCCCATTGGACGGGTACTATTGGCATTGAACCCGTAAATGGTCGTTTGGGTAGGGCTCAAACGGTGAGTAGGAATCCCGAGATGTTGCATGACTCTGCGAGGCATGATGCTCAACGCAGACCCGGGATCTACCTGGATGCGATTCACCTCAGATGATCCAATATACCCTGCGAAGTAAAGGGGTCGATCATGCTTCCCTTTGACTTGCATGTCTTCTGCCGTGAAGGTAATGCAGGAAATATTTTGGGAGGCGTGGAGGCAATCCTCTACATCTTCCTCCTCCGGTAGCTGGGTCATGAAGACCTCAGCATTAGCCAGAGCTTCTTGTAGAGCTATTCTGGTCGACTTTGATAGTCTAAGAAGCTCATAAAGAGTAATCCGCGCTGGGATATTGGCTAACTGAGCCAGGACATCAAAGCGGTAAGGTGCTGTGGATCCTTCCGCTACGTCCTTCGAAAGAACTCGAGAAAACCTAAGTTCTTTTTGTTTCTCCCCGGGTTGCTTCGTGGAGGTTTTGGCTGGCTCTGCAGCAGGCCTTGGAGAAGTTACCGCCGTTTCGCCATACTTTTTCAAATATGGCTGCCCCGAATGGGTTTCTGCCACCAGCTGACTGGGTTCCGCGGCCAGAATTATTGTCTCCTCTTCTGAGTCGGTCAGCGGGGGAATATCAGTTTCCGCTTCTCGAGAAGAGGCACACACCACGTTGCAAGATGAGGCCTTTGCTTTGCCTTTGGACTTCCTGCTGGTTACAGTAGTCCATTGCTGGCCATCAATAAGGTCGGGATGGGCCCACATGACTTCTCCCAAAGGTGTGGGAACAGGTACCAAGCCCTTTTCTTGCTGCTGGTGCGGGTCTGTGTTGACCATTCTCAGCTCTCCTCTTGGGATAGGGACTACTCCAGAGGGTGTTGGAGGTTGCCTTCCAAACTGGAGGACTGACGTCATATTAGCCGTTACCTTCTTCTGCTCTGGTCGGAGTTTCAATACCTCCGCGTCAATCAGGGCCTGAAGGATGCCCTTGAAGACATAACAGCTCTTGGTAGGGTGTCCCAACATCCTGTGGTACATGCAGTAGCTGGGATTGTCGGTCTTACCGACTTCCTCGGGGCGCCTAGCTTCAGGAAGCTTCAGCCGATTGCTCTTGTTGAGTAATTTGAAGAGCGAGTCGACATGTTCATCCTTGAAGGAATACTGCTTGTTGGCCCGTGGTTGGCTTAAAGAGCCATTTACCTTGACCGGTTGAGGTTTGACAGGGGACTTGGTCTCTGCTGCCAAGTTATCCTTCCTTCTTGTTTGGACGGATGTGTCTGGCGCACGCCTCGTTGACCTTTCAGGCCTGGGTTTGTTTTCTTCCGCTCTGACGCGGGCGACAATCTCCTCAGCCTGTTCACCTGCTGGATCAGTTGCTTCCAGGTGCGACTTTCAGCAACTCCTATTTGAGCAAGGAGTGAGGTTTGGAGGTTGTGGCGGCTTGTTTCCACCAGGGTGGCCTGGGTCATAGCACTTGGGCATCGGAGTGCCACGTTCCGAAATCTTTCTACGAAAGACTTAACGGACTCTCCCTTTCACTGCTTGGTGGCTAAAAGGGTAGGCATGTTGACCTCCGAGTCATCTTCAAAGAAGCGAGTTAAGAAGAGCTTCTCCAAGTCGCCCCAATTCTTGATGGAGCCTTCTGGAAGCTTCATGAACCATTCAAAGGCCAGCCCTTTTAGGGTGCCGATGAATAAACGCGCCAGGATGGCGTCGTTATCTACCACATTCCCAGTTTGGGACTTGAAATAGTAGATGTGTTGGTTCGGTGAACCCTTCCCATCAAATGCTTGGAGGGTTAGAGCCTTGAACTTGGGCGGATATGGAACCAGGTCCCACTCGGCTGGATATGGGCGGACCACCCCTGCTTCTTGGAGACCTTTCCGATTGGTAAGGGCTTCAAGGCGCTGCTCCAACTGATTCATTCTTTTAGAATGAACCTTTCCCTGGTCTTGATCGTTCTTTTCCTGCGACGAGGACTTAGACGAACCAGAGGAGGGTTGTCCTTTCTTCTCAGAGTGTTCGGAAGATGAGTTTTTCTCCCTCTTTTCGTTTGCCCTTAGACTTTCTAGGGGGAGATTTCTTCCTGTCTTCGAGCAATTGTGCGAGCATCTATTTGAGAGAGTCGATAGATTCCCGCTGAGCAAGAATCATATCGAGTTGTTCCCTCTGGACCTGGGCTTGCTGATCCAGGCGCCGGCTGTCTCCTCAGAAGTGCCCGTCATGTAGGTGAAAGCCTCTTTCTCTGTAGAAGAGTTTGAGGCCTGCGATTCTGCTACAGCAGAATGAGAGTCATTCATTTTGACACCCTGGGCCTTGGCATTATAGTCGATCGGGGGAATGGCCCCGGTCCGGGTGCGAGTGTGTCGGTACACTCCTTCCGGTTCAGAGTCAGACTCGTCAGAGCTGACTACAGGCTATTTTCCCCTGCTCCTGCTTGCCATGTTAGCAGTGAGCCCTAGATACTCAGTGTCAGAGAATGTCCTCCGCCTGTGAGAGCGTCTTCTTTTGGCTGAGGGGGGAATCAGGGTCAGCTGTCTAACTAAAGACTGCTGGTTCACGCCTGAACCGCAACGGCACTCAGAGAGCATGGAGATGAGCCGTTGGCAGCAACATGATGAAGTGGTTTGACTAGCACTTCTTTTCTTCGTCAAGTAATCTCTTAGATCCATGGAAAGAGGATCGAAGAGATTAGTCTCGCAACTTCGAGGGCACGAGGTATCTTTGTGCTGTACAGCCTGGACGCGGAATTCAGAGGCGTGGTTCTCGCGCCGCAGCTGTACGACGCGTGTCTGGCGTCTCTGTTGAGATGAGACGCGACTGTCGCATTGCTGCTTGGTGCGTCGAGGCAAAGACGCATGAGAGTGAGTGGGCCGCTGGGCCCCACGCCTAAGGGCGCGTGCCTGCTGCACTTGACGAGGCGCGCAGGCTTCGCCTCGGCTTTTGGTGAGTTGGGCTTCAGAAGGCCTAATTTGGGGAGTCTCGCGTTTGGGCCGCCAAACGCGGACTTCGCGTGCTGGACATGGCGCGACTAAGGCGCCGGATTGAACTTTACGTCCTGCCTCAGTTGGACAATCAGAAGTTCCAACTTGCAGTTGACGCGCACGCCTCCTCTGTCGACGCTCAGCGTTTCAGTTTCGTCGTGGTGGTGGAGAAAAGCCAACGACGACTTGATGCTGAGGGAGAGGGTGGGCTGGCTGGACACTAGGGATTTTGACCACGCGAGTCTCTTGAGAGACGCTGACGCGTGCGTTCCGCATGGCGCGGTTGGTCGCAATGGCAGTTGTGCCTGAGACCACGCGGCCTCCTGAGAGACGTTGGCGCGTGTATCCTGCTTGGCACAGTTGGCTGCGACACCCTTCACAGCAGCAGCGCCTGAGAGAGTCTCAGAGCGGATTTCGGGGCAAGTCCCAGTAGAGACCCTGCGACAGACGCGGGTCTTTGGGCTCTTGGAGCCGAAAGAGATAAACTCTTCATACTTTGCCTGGTCGAACTCGACGACGAGCGATTCGACCATCTTCCCCTTATGGAGGACGTCACCTTGCGCCACGATTTGTTCGTCAGTGACAAATGTAGTCCCCAGCGGAGTCATGATTAAAACTAAGGAGGTGTACTTATTATGAGTATAGAAATGTATTTGATGTACCCTTTCTTGTCTCCGCTATAGCATAGGGCTATACCGAGTCGAATCTCAGGGAGAGCTCGCGATGGAAGCTTTACGTGTGGTAGTGAAGTGAACAAACGAGTATTCTTCTCTTGCTTATAAACTTAGTGAAGCAAATGAAGAAAGAAACTAAAAGAAGATGGATATGTTCATGGTGGAAAAGTCGTGGGAAAAGAAATCAAGAAGTGGATGTGGTATTCACAAGAAAAGGAAAGAAAACTTAAAGAAAGAATAGATCCATGACTAGCTTACCTTGCTAGCTTGCCAAGACTTACTAGACTCCTTGATAGCGAATGCTTGCCTAATGTTGTCACTCCATTAGCGTAGGATTTGTCTCGCGTGTTGACCTAATTACTTTCTCACTTGGTAGACGGTGGTTTAACCGTCGGAGAAGAGAAGATCATACAACTTGCAAGATTAACAAAGGCAATCACCCATGAGTTAGTGAAGTAAGCTAAGCTAGTGGTAAACTAGTACATGGAGAAAGAATTAGCTACAACAAGCCATAAGAAAAATACAAGAAAGCATGAAGTAAATTGCAAGAAGTAAACAAAGCAATAAAGAAAGCAATTAAAGAAAGCACATAGAACTAGAACCAAGCTTCAAGTAGAGGAAGGAGGATGGATCAATCCTTGTTGCTTCAAGTGTCACCCTTGATTACACAAGCTCTCTCCCTCACAATCACTCTCTTTTACATTAAATTCTAGGGAAGAGAAGATCATAGAGAGCTAAAAATCCTAAAGAAAACCTAGCAAAATACAAATCTATTCACTAATCTCTCTCTCTTCTCTGATCAGTTTTGTACGCAGGTCCAAGTGAGGTATTTATAGGCCCAAGAGAGAATCTTCGAGATCAAGTTTGTTGCCACAAAATCTGGGATCTCAACGGCCTAGATCTGCCGCGGATTGCCGCGGGATCGCCGCGTGATCTGGGCCGTTGAGCCCAGATTTTCTGGTGGAGATCTGTTACGAGGTTGTTAGCCACGTGGTATACTTGGATTCTCCAATTGGCGCGCGGATCTCTCTAGATCTGGATTTGAATTTGGCTTTATCTTAATCATGGATTAATCACTTAATTAGTGTTAATTAAGTGATTATTTGGATATCTCTCCATTAAGTGTGTACCTGCAAATATGTAGAGAAGAGGAGTAAAAATCACATATTTATTTGTAATATGCATGGGAGTTATGATGTAAAATATGCAATATTGGATACTAATCACACCCCCACACTTATTCTTTGCTCGTCCCGAGCAAAACTAAGAAAAAGAAAAGAAAAATCTAAACTACCAATTTATTGCACCACTTTCGCAGGTGACGCGATTGCACTGAGCATGTGCAACAAGCCGTTAAACCTCTAGGTTACCCTAGAGGAGGAGTGTTGTCTCCTGAGGGTTTTCAGCGGATTACACCCACAAAATCCATAAAGAAAGAAAACAAATGTTAGTATTTTGAAAACGCATTTTGAATAAGAGACATGTTTACAAACTATTTTTGCAAAATATAAGTGATCCAGGTCATAAGTCCACCTATAATTATTCTTCCTTAAACTTAGTATCCATGCAAGATCTTGTCTTTAATTAAGGTAAGAATTCAAAATTGGATTGAATACTTTTATCTTTCATAAAACCTAGATAATATGCACACCGTGTAAGTGAAAATTTCCTGGGATTTCAACTCCAACCATAATGCCATTTATTTATATATATTTATTTTTCTTTTTTTTTTTTTCCTTTTTCTTCCCTTAGTTTTCTTAGGCTTTCTAGTTCACCCATGTAGCGAGCCTATAACCGATGACTCCCAAACCAGATGGTTCTAGGGCACCAAATGAGAAAACATCCCTCGGGTTAAAGGACTCGAGTGAAAAAGGCCACAAAACTAAAGGGGATTATTTATAATCACCGTTAGGCGTGAATAATCATGCTTCTTGAGGCACAATTATCCAGCTTAATAAGTGAGATCACCGTTAGGCGTGAGTAACCATGCTTCTTGAGGCATAGTTATCCAGCTTAATAAGTGATCTTTTATTTATAATAATTTTTTTTTTTATTTATATGGCATTTTTGGTCTTTGTCTCCATCCCAAGAAATGTGTAAGTGTAAAGTGCATATTATCTAAGGCAAAAATTCAAGATAAAAATATCTCACCACTTTTACTTACTTATCCTATAATTCAAACAAGATCTATTACTTCAACTATGTTTAAGATGTCATAATTAAGGCTTTCTTAATTTCTAAGATACATCTTAATTTTTTTAAAAATAGATCAAAACTTTTGTCTCTTATTTCAAAAAGTTTTTATTTTTTTTTATTATTATTTATTAAAAGAAGTGTAAAAGAAAGAAATCTAAAAACTCTAGAAGAAGTGTAAAAGAAAGAAATTCTAAAAACTCTAAGGAGGTGAGTATTCCCGCCTGTCACGCGGGTGACCCGGGTTCGATCCCCGGCAACGGCGCCATTTAGATTAAAACTAAGGAGGTGTACTTATTATGAGTATAGAAATGTATTTGATGTACCCTTTCTTGTCTCCGCTATAGCATAGGGCTATACCGAGTCGAATCTCAGGGAGAGCTCGCGATGGAAGCTTTACGTGTGGTAGTGAAGTGAACAAACGAGTATTCTTCTCTTGCTTATAAACTTAGTGAAGCAAATGAAAAAAGAAACTAAAAGAAGATGGATATGTTCATGGTGGAAAAGTCGTGGGAAAAGAAATCAAGAAGTGGATGTGGTATTCACAAGAAAAGGAAAGAAAACTTAAAGAAAGAATAGATCCATGACTAGCTTACCTTGCTAGCTTGCCAAGACTTACTAGACTCCTTGATAGCGATGCTTGCCTAATGTTGTCACTCCATTAGCGTAGGATTTGTCTCGCGTGTTGACCTAATTACTTTCTCACTTGGTAGACGGTGGTTTAACCGTCGGAGAAGAGAAGATCATACAACTTGCAAGATTAACAAAGGCAATCACCCATGAGTTAGTGAAGTAAGCTAAGCTAGTGGTAAACTAGTACATGGAGAAGGAATTAGCTACAACAAGCCATAAGAAAAATACAAGAAAGCATGAAGTAAATTGCAAGAAGTAAACAAAGCAATAAAGAAAGCAATTAAAGAAAGCACATAGAACTAGAACCAAGCTTCAAGTAGAGGAAGGAGGATGGATCAATCCTTGTTGCTTCAAGTGTCACCCTTGATTACACAAGCTCTCTCCCTCACAATCACTCTCTTTTACATTGAATTCTAGGGAAGAGAAGATCATAGAGAGCTAAAAATCCTAAGAAAACCTAGCAAAATACAAATCTATTCACTAATCTCTCTCTCTTCTCTGATCAGTTTTTGTACGCAGGTCCAAGTGAGGTATTTATAGGCCCAAGAGAGAATCTTCGAGATCAAGTTTGTTGCCACAAAATCTGGGATCTCAACGGCCTAGATCTGCCGCGGATTGCCGCGGGATCGCCGCGCGATCTGGGCCGTTGAGCCCAGATTTTCTGGTGGAGATCTGTTACGAGGTTGTTAGCCACGTGGTATACTTGGATTCTCCAATTGGCGCGCGGATCTCTCTAGATCTGGATTTGAATTTGGCTTTATCTTAATCATGGATTAATCACTTAATTAGTATTAATTAAGTGATTATTTGGATATCTCTCCATTAAGTGTGTACCTGCAAATATGTAGAGAAGAGGAGTAAAAATCACATATTTATTTGTAATATGCATGGGAGTTATGATGTAAAATATGCAATATTGGATACTAATCAAGTCACCATCTCTTGTATGCGTCGGAAAAGAGGGGATCAAATTGTAAAATTCTTTTGATTGGATAGAATATTACAACAGATCGGTCTTCCGATTACAAGGGAGGGAGAATGTTGAGTCTTGAATCATCCCTTTGTTTAAGGCTGGGTTCTTCGTGTGGTGATGGAGAGTGAATCTTGTTCTCCGTTGACCGGGTGATCGTCGAGATCTTCCGGGGCTTTTCTCTTCGGGTGGTTGACGGAGTAACACAGCTCTATCTACCAAAACTCTCAAAGAGAAGGTAGGCAAAGAGCAACTTGAACACAACAAGTTCTTTGAAGGGTTTCTCTCTTTTCTCTCAGAGTTCTTTTCTCCCAAAAATCCTCCGACTGAAAAATCTCTCCCCTCTTCATAGCGACGGGGCTATTTATAGGGGTTTTAGGGGCGTACGTGCCTCCTAAAAATACTCCATAATGGGGCTAACCTTCCCCGTTATGTGGACCGTGATTGGCCCTAGAACCGGGACAGTTACAACTGAGACGCGGGTGTCAACCCACGCGCCTTGGAGCTGTTGAGACGCGGGTTTCGGCCCTCGCTCCTTGATGCTGCTGAGACGCGGGTTTCGACCCTCGCGTCTTGGTGCGGCTGAGACGCGGGTTTCGACCCTCACGTCTTGGAGCGGCTGAGACGCGAGTTTCGACCCTCGCGCCTTGATGCTGAGACGCGGGTTTGGACCCTCGCGCCTTGGTACTGAGACGCGGGTTTGGACCCTCGCGCCTTGGTGCTGCTGAGACGCGGGTTTCGACCCTCGCGCCTTGATGCTGAGACGCGGTAAGATTAACCTTGCGTCTTGGAATTCTGTTTTTCAATGGCTTGATTTTTAGACAGCCTACAATATGCATTACATGAAGGAAGGATGACAAGCCCTAATTCACATAACGCATAATATGCAATGCATAAGAGGAGATGTGAAGCTCCCCCTGCACACGTGTATCGCATAAAGAAGAGTTGTCAAGCTCCTCAATATAAGATACACTCAATATTGAATCTATATGTAGAAGAGATGTATAGCTCCCCTTGCATATAGGCAATACAAATCAAAACATTTAAGATACCAATTGAAAAATATATATCTTGAAAGTGAACACATCAACAAATATTTTAAGAAATGCCAATTGAAAGTAAATGAGGCATTGAAAACAAATCTTAAAGAAACCAATCAATTTTTGATACCAAAATGAAAATATCTATATATCATTCATTACATGATACCAATGAAAGTAAACAAATAAACATCTTGATACCAATTGTAAGTATTTTTCATTTTGAACATATGATACCAACTTAAAATCAATATTCATTTTGAACATCTTGATACCAATTGTAAGTAGTTTTCAATTATGGTAAAATATTTATTTTCAATCATTTTTCATCATAAAGTATGAGAGTGGAAATCAAAGGTAAACCAAATACCAATTGAAAGATGAAATACGAATTTTCTCCCCCTTTATGAAATACCAACTAAAATGATGCATAATTGAAACCAAATCAATTGAAACATGATAGATATTAAAAAATCAAGCTTAGCATAACCAAATTTGTGATATCTTTGAGCACAATTTAAACATATATGAGTATACAAAGAAATGTTGATATTGATACCAATTGAAAAGATCCAATGATACCAATTGAAAACACAATAAGATTAGGTGTATAACTCATATTACCTTCCACTCATTTCATGCACATGTTTAAAATGGATTTTCAATAAAGAACATAGAAGGCATGGTCGCCCAACCAACCGCCCGTGGAGGTAGGGGTTTTCAAAAATAGGTTTGAAAATAAAGTTTGTTTGAAAAACTCTACCATATGAAGAATACGAACTAGTTATATGAAAGATTTGAAAAAAATTAGTACGAAATCCTTCAAGCAAGGAATAAAAAAAAATGTATTCCATAAAACATGAAAATCATCAAACTAGAATTCTTCAAGGTATATGTATGTCATGTACAAACTTAAGTATACATACATATCCAAACATGACAGAGTCCATAAAAGTATATGCATGAAGGCAAGTGGCTCTAGGATGTATATGTATAGACAATAGTTTAGACAAGATAGACATATACATGAAGTTAAACATATGAACATGAAAAACATGTATAAAATGGGAATACAAGTCAAATGCATGAATCATCAAAACTAGGCTATACTAGTACATTTAACAAGCACAAATGAGCATGTAAGCACAAACATATAAAGGTCTATTTGTGACTTACTAGATGTACAAGTATATATCCAAGTTTTAATGAAAACCAACATCTAAACATGTAATCAAATCATGAAGCATCAAAATAAAAACATACATCAACAATATGAAGAGCATGTAAGCAATAAACGGGAGTTAGAGATTGTTACCAAAACCTAGAAGGCAATTCTCCAAGTCTCCAAAACACGGTGGTCCTCCCACCAAACTCCCCTTGAAAGCGATGCATCCAAATAGATCTCCATTAGGCTCGGTCCCCTTGAAAGCGATGCATCCAAATAGATCTCCATTAGGCTCGGAACGCATCCGCCTCAAGGCACCATCACTCTTACGTCATGCGAGAGCCCATACGTACATCAAATACAATAGGGGTGGTCTTTGGTACCCACACTCTTTTGGGTCCATGGGGTTAGTTCCTTTCCTAACCCAAACAAATTTAGTTGCTAAATTTACATCATGAACTCTATCATAGCAAAATTTAGTAAGGTGGCCCTTACATCCACAATGTGTACAAGTGTACACATGAGCATATATAGTGTGATGAGTGTGGCCGTGAGAAGCATGTGTATGCCGTGGTTTCTGTGCATGCAAAGATAGAACTTGTTTCTTTCGAACCAAAGATTCCAAGCGTATATGGTTCATGGCACAATGGCTTAAAGTGGAGCCCAAACAATCCATATTCTTCTTAAGCATAGATATATCATTTTCAATGTTAGAAGAAGTGGTACATGCAATAGGTAAGCTAGGTGAAGCTACACTAGCATGGCAAACATGTGAATCAATATCAATTTTCAAAGATTCATTTTTCTTTAAACAAACTTTTAAATCTTTTGAAAATGCAATTTTCATTTTTAAAGAAACATTTTCTTTTAAAACAAAATCAACTTTGAAGACAAGTTTTCATTTTTCTTCAAAATTATTTCACAATCATTTTATTTTTCAAAAGTTCATTTTCTTTTAGGGCAAGATCTAGTCTAGATTTCAATGAATCCCTTTCATTAGAAATCTCCACTTTCTCTTGCAAAATCAAATCAAGCTTTGAAAATAAATCCTCATTTTCTTTAGATAACTTACAAGTTTTCTTTTCAAAACTTTATATTTTTCAAGAAGGTTCTCACAAATAATAGATAACTCTTCATTTAATGCATCGGCATCCATACTATCAAGATCATCAAATGAAGAGCTAGCACTATCTAGTTGAGTATCAGAAAGTACCTCAAGGGAGTCATTCCCTTGGACCATGTAGCATCGTTGTTCGGATTCATCCTCACTAGATTCCTTCTCCATGATGTTGGGCGTTTGTAGCTCGGAGGAAGTCAACGTGTTCCACATTGCAAAGGCAGAATCACAGTTAAAAACTAAGCACAAATATTCTTTGTTAAGCGTGCTTCTAAGTGCCTCAAGGGCTTGTGCATTGGCCTCTATATGCTTGCTAGTACCAAGAGAAGATTTCTTGGTAGCGGCAAGGAAAACATACAAGCCTAGGGTTTTCAAGTACATGGACATCCTAAATTTCCACATGTCAATATTGGAAACATCAAACATGGGAGGTGACAAGCAATCCATGAGTGTGTGTAAACAATATATGTGTAAATGCAAATGATAGATTAGCTAACCAAGATCACACTCCTAGGTGGTTAAACTAAATATCAGGAGCGTAGGCTCTGATACCAATTGAAACTACACCTAGAGGGGGGGTGAATAGGTGTACCGCTAATCTAATGAACTAAATGCAGAAATTAAAAACTAATTGCAACTACACTTAGTGCAACCAACGAGTGTAGCCGAATTCCCGGTGAAGGGCTCTGGACTAACTCCTCTTGATTCCTCTGAATAAGAGTTGAAGCGCTATAAGAAGCTCTCGTGGTTAAGCACAAGTGAGGCACACACAAACAAGCCAAGCATATAATATATGAATGAGTAATATGAATAGATGCAAGGCACAATATAAAGAGAAAGAGAGAGAGAGTTTAGAGTCAATGGATCAAACGCAAATAACAAGATGTGTTTCGAGGTTCGAGCACCCAGCTCTACGTCCCCGCCTTCACCGAGAAGGATTTCCAATCCACTAACTTGTCCACCTAGGACTCCCACACAGGGAACCTCCACCGAGGATTTTGGGGCAATACAATAACCGGGAGTACCCAACTCCTCTCTTTGAGAGAATACAACCTCACACAGAGGCAATGCACAACCAAACCAATCACCACCTCACACAAGAGGGGTAGGCACCTAGCCAAACAACCACAATCCACCTCTTCACCAAGAGGGATACAAATCTAAACTCCACCTCTCACTAGAGGGAGCACACCACAATCTCAACCTCTCACTAGAGGGAGATAACCACAACCCAAATCAACCTCTACCTAAGAGGGATATCATAAATGAAAGGGTTTACCACTTGGTGGTTTCCTCAACCACAAACTAAAATTTCCACAAAAAAAGATCCTATAGAAAGGATAGAATGATAGCTCAAGTGTGAAAAACTAAGAGTTTGGAAACAAAAACACAAAGAAAGTACTTGGGAAAACAACTTGTATTTGATAGAAATGAAGAACTAAGGAAATATCCCAAATCCAATTTTTTTTTGATTTTTCCAAACCCTAAAAACAAATGAAGATGAAAACTTTTAAGCTCTAAAACTCTTTTTTGAAACTTGAATAAAACACTAGAAGAATGTAGATTTTTGGCTCTTGAAAAATTTAGTGAAAAACACCTCTTAATGGGGTATAAATAGCCCCATTGGAAAACTAGCCGTTGGGGCTGTTTTTCAGCCCTGGCGCCGGTCGACCGCCAACGGTCAAAAAATCGACCGTTGGAGACTCAGTCGACTGCCCGGTCGACCGTCCCAATCCAGAGAGCAATTTGCTCTCTGGCCGGTCGACCGCTCGGTCGACCGTGCCTAGCTCACGATCGACCGTCCGGTCGACCGCCCCCACCCGAGAGTGGGGCACTTGCAGTCGGTCGACCGGCTCAAGTAGCTGGTCAACGTACACAGGCTTGTGCACGTCGGTCGACCAGTCCGGTCGACCGACTCTGGGTCTGGTCGACCGGCCGGTCGACCGCCAGAGCCTGGCAGGCAGCTTTTTTTGGAACAGAAAAACTTGGTTTTAATTGCCACAAAAATTCCATAAAAACTCTAAAAATCTACAAAAATAGTTTTAATGTAATACATTGAAATACAAACTTGTGTGAAAAATTTCAACACAAATTTCAAACTTTTTGAACCATTTGTGTGTTATTGAAATTTTGTCGAAAACAAAAACCTATATTTTCCAAACTTGGATTTTTCAAATGGAAATTCGTTTTGTCGAAAACTCATTCAAATACAAAAACATGATACTTAAACACTTTGAGGCATGTTGTATATGGATATTATCCAATATACATGAAATAGATATATATTAATGTTTTTGACTTTAATTACAAAAATACGTTTTGTTAAAACAGAAAACTCCAAACACATGAATAGACATATCAAAATAAGTTTGTCTAAGATATGAAGCATACATGTATATAGAAACATATCTAATATACACTAAACCATGTAAACTTGTTTTGTATCTATCTATTCATGGAAACAAGATCTGTTAAACCAAAAACCGAAAACCAAAACATGAAAACTAGAAACACGTGTGTGTGTTGTGAACTTGAGCATATCACACTATCTAGTCTTTACAAATAGATCTAAACAAAAACTAAACTATGTACCGAGGTCTTCTTGATGAACTCCGTCTTCAAGTCGACTCGATCCAAACCGTGATCTACCGAGCTTGACTCCAACGAGTGCTATATATGATCTTAATGCTCGGGCTCTTGAATCACCTTGTGAGAAGCTCCAAAACACCTTGTTGAAGTTAATCACCTACTAATATCTTGATTAAGGATCTGAAACTAACATCACAAGATTATTAGTAAACATAACTACATGAGTTAATCATCATCAAAACTAGAGTGGAAGGCCTCTGGACCAACAATAGACACTTAGCAAAACAAATCAATCACCTCACACTTGAGGGTTCTAACACAATCTCCACCTCTCACTAGAGAGAGCCAAACAACACTTCCACAATCACCTCTACACAATAGGGATACCAACTCAATCACCTCTCACTAGAGGGATATCACAAAGATGGAAGGTTTACAACTTGGTGGTCTATCTCAACCACAAACCAATTCTTTTCCCACAAAATAAAGATCCTAATAGATAGGATGGCTAGATAAGCTAAAGTGTGAGAAAACAAAGTGTTTTGAATAAAGAAAATCACTTGGGAAAATCTCCAAATAGATATAGAATTTTAGACCAAAAACCAATTCCCAAAAGACTATTTTCTTTGAATTATAAAACATTTTAAAAACAAATTAAGATTGATGTTTTCAACCCAAAAACTCTTCTGAAAAACTTGCTCTAAAACACTTGAAAAGATCTAAAATTTTGCTCTTGAAAAACTTCTTTAAAATAGTCCAAGAGGGGGCTATTTAAAAGCCCCTTCAAAAACTAGCCGTTACAGGCCTAACAACAGCTGAGTCTGCTGTCGGTCGACCGCCCAAACGACCGGCCAACGGTCAGATTTCTGACCATTGGACCAGCGGTCGACCGGCTGGTCGACCGTGACCTGGATACAGAGAGCAGCAGCTCTCTGCCGGTCGACCGGGGCCATTTATAGAGAGCAGAGCTCTCTAGCGGTCGATCGGGTCGGTCGACCGGTCCTCCAGCCAAGGCTGCGTGCACATCCTGTGCACGTGGTCGACCGGTCCGGTCGACCGACAGACAGCCAGATCAGAACTTATTGGGATTGAAACTTGGGTATATCGACTTAAATTAAATCCCATAAAATCTCTAAAATCCACAAAAATAAGTTCATGTTATATCTTTGAAATACAAACATGTTTGAGTAAAATCAAAATATGTTACAACATTTTGAATCATTTTTGTGACTTGCAAATTTTGCCGAAAACCAAAATCCGTATTTTTCAAAACTTGAATTTTGAAATGGAAATCCAATTTTTTCAAAACACATATAAATACAAAAACATGATATTTAAACAACTTTGAAGCATATACTATATGGATAGAATCCATTATACATGAAAGAGATATATATATATATATATATCAATATTTGACATTAAATCTGAAAATAAGTTTTGTTTAAATACAAAACCCAATTACATGAATAGGTTATCAAAATAAGCTTTTCTAAGAATATGAAGCATACATGTATATAGATCAAATCTAATATACATTAAACCATGTAAACTTGTTTTGATTCAATTCTATTCATAAAAATCAAGATCGGTTAAACCGAAAACCAAAACCAATAAACATGAAAATTAACACAAGTGTGTGTGTTGTGAACTTGAGCATACCACACTATCTAATCTTTAATAATGAATCTAAACTAACTATTCTAAAACAAACCGAGGTCTTCTTGTAGAGCGCCGTCTCCAAGTCGACTCGATCCAAACGTGATCCACCGAGCTTGACTCCAACGAGTGCTAGATATGAACTTTGACGCTCGAGCTCTTGAATCACCATGTGAAAGCTCTGTTGGCCCAAAGGCCATTATCCCAGTTATTTTGATGATAACAAAACATATTTAGTTATGTATTTAATATTTTTGTTTAAAAGGATTTCAGGTTCAAGAACAGGTTTTTGACGGCTCCGCTAAAAGACTCACAAGTTTGGACGCCGCAAAAATGAAGATTCCCAAAGCTATGCACAACTAGGATGCTTCGGGATCAAGATGATGATGTGAAGATCAAGACAAGATCAAGAAGACAAAGAAAACAAGATTTGTATTTTTATTTTTATTTTAGATATTTTGTCAAAGCTAGATATTAGAAGTAGAGCTATGGGATTATCACACACACACCTCTTAGTTAGGTTCATGGCTTCAAAAAGATTTTCAATTTCCATTTCTAACTTAGTTTTTAAAGTGAACATGTTTGGAAATAAGTTTTTTAGAAAAACAATAGTTTTTGGAAAAACATTTTTATGGAAAAACAAGTTTTTATCAAAAGGATTTTTATCAAACTATTTTAACATGATAGAAGTATGACATATGCTCATACTCTATGTTTTTACAAGTTCCAAAATTTAACCCAAGACCTATAACCCAAAACCCCAGATTTCTGGTTCTGGAAGTTCTGATTTTTCAGAACTTACAGTGGCCGGTCGACCGACCCGGTCGACCGATGTGCACAAACTGTGCACGTCTATATCAGTCGACCGACCCGGTCGACCGAGGCATAATTGCGTTCACAGGATTTTTCGGTCGACCGACCCGGTCGACCGTAGAGCCCCAACGGTCACATTTTTGACCGTTGGCGGTCGACCGACCCGGTCGACCGGACTCTGTCAAAAGTTCTGACAGATCCAACAGCTATTTTTTCTGGCTGATTCTCTTTTGGGATTTGATTCCAACGGATTTCTTAGGATGTTTTTGACCCCTATAAATAGGAGGTCACTTCAGTTGATATGACTAACAATTTTAGAGCCATCAAGAATATTTTTACAAGAGATTTCTAAAGATTTCCAAGCTCTTCCTTTTAGACAAGATTTTCTCTCAAAAGCCAAAATTCCAATCACCCATCTTGAAGCCTACATCTCTACTTCTCTCTAGCTTAGCACTACACAATCCCATATATCTACATCTACATATTTGGTTCTAGGATTGTGCTTAGTGAGCTTTTGTAAAGTGATCAAGTGTTGATCACTCTTTTCTTACTTGAGTGAAGTTGTAGAGGCATCGGCCTCAAGGCGAGCTAGTGTGCTCAAGGTGGTGTTGCGGCATCACGAGAGACGGACAAGTGTGTCCTTGTATTGTTGATCCAGTGGGATCCTCAATAGTGGAAATCCTTCAAGTGTGAAGGCGGGGACGTAGAGCGTGGCTCGAACCTCGGAAACAACTCCTTGTGTTTGCGTTTGATCAAATCTCTCTAAACTCTATCTCTTTATTACTTGCACTTTTATATTGTCTATTACTTGCAAGAATTTGTGTATTGTGCTAATTGTTAAGTTAATTTTTAAATTCCGCATTATTGCCATAATTCATATAGCCATCACCTATTCACCCCCCTCTAGGTGATTTCAATTGGTATCAGAGCCTAACCCTACAACTTAGGTCTAACCACCTTAGGGAGATCCATATTTGGCTATATACATTTTTGTTGCATTTATATTTGCTTGTGCATTCATGGCATCCATGGACTTTTCTAGCATTAAATCCCCACCCAAGTTTGATGGTTTAAACTTCCCCATTTGGAAGGTGAAAATGAATCTCTTCCTTAAATCCCTAGGAGTTAGGGTAGCTAGGGCTATAACCAAAGATTTTATTGAACCCACTAGTGATGAGAGCACATGGTCCGAGGATACTTCCAAAGACTATGAGGCTAATGCTAGGGCACAATATGCATTGACCCAAGCATTAAATGAGGATGACCTTGCACGCATAATTAATTGTAAATCCGCATTTGAGGTTTGGAACATACTCATTGTAACTCATGAGGGAACGTCTCAAGTCAAGAGAGCCAAAGTTGACTTGCTACGTTCTCAATATGAGAATTTCTATATGTTTGATAATGAGAGCATTGATGACATGCTCACCCGTTTTACAAAAATAACTAATGCTCTTTCTTCCTTAGGCGACAAGATTGATAATGATCAAAAGATAAGGAAAGTGATTAGAGCTCTTCCCAAAGCATGGGAAGTCAAGGCGACCACACTCAAGGAGCTCAACGACAAAGAGGAGATGGACTTCTCCGGCTTCATCGGAAATCTCAAGACGCATGAGATGGAGATGAAAGTTAGAGAAGAGAGGGAGGCACCAAAGAAGAAGACGATTGCCTTCAAAGCCACTCCTACTACCATTGAGGAAGATGACTCATCCGAAGATTGCGATGAGGACTTCGCCATGCTCATCCGGAAGGTGGGCAAGATGTTTTACAAGAAGGGACGGCAAAGTAACTTCCGAAGAGGGAAGCCTCAAGGAAGGTACGAGAAGAAAAGAGAAGAACCCGGTCCTTGCTTTCATTGCAAGAAGATCGGTCACCTAATTGCCGATTGCCCCGCTCTCCAAGCAACCACTTCCAAGCATGGGAAGAAGAAGAAAGCCTTGGCCGCTACATGGGATGACTCGGAGTCGGAATCCGAAGAGGAGCACGACGCCGCCAACATGTGCTTTATGGCACAAGGTGAGGATTCATCTAAGGTATGTCTAGAAACTTCCATTGATGATGATGATCTCACAATGGATGAACTTGCTCAATTTTTGAAGAATTGCAACATAGGTATGAGATTTCACAATCTCATAATAAGAAATTGAAAAAGGAAAATGATGCTTTGAAAAATAAACTTGAAATTTGTTTAAAAGAGAAAAATGAGTTATCTAGTTCTTTTGAAAAATTGAAAAATGATTTTGATAAGTATAAGGTAGCTAATAAAGGAAAAACCCCATGATTTCTAGTAATAAAAATATTTTTGTTGAAATTCAAAAACGTGTTGATTCTTTAGATAAAACTTTAAAGAAATGTGCATTTGATTTTAACAAGCTTGCATCTAAATTTCCTAAGGGAGTAGCTCAAGGGAAACATGTTCATCATAAACACTCTACACATAAACATGCACACACACATAACCATGCTTTTATGTACAATAGTGGTAGAATTTACATTTGCACACATTGTGGCCGCAAAGGCCATTTAGAAAAATTTTGCTATGCTAAGAATAATGTAAAGAATAAATTTGTTTGGGTTCGCCCCGGATCTAACCCCAAAGGACCCACTAAGATTTGGGTACCAAAAGAGCCACCGAATTTAAATGATACAGGTATAGGTGGATCTACCCCCTCCAAGACTTAGGAGGAGGTGGTGCCCGGGTGGTTGATGCATCAGAGCTTAAAGAACAAATCGTGCATGCATCACTATCGTAGAGGCACCTATTTTGGAGATTGCCCTTCAATTGGTAACATCTCCATTTAAAAGTTTTTGATTTTTAGTCATGTATACATATGTATAGAATTGATAGTTTGCTTTTGTACTCTATTGATATATGCTTGTATAGAACTACTTTTCTATCATGTTGTATATGTGCCTTGTGTTAACTTCTATATCTTTTGTTTCATGCCTTGTTTATTGTATGTCCACATGTATAGGTTATTATTTGTGATTATATACTTGTATACATATACACATTATTTTCATAAATAAAAATAATCATTTGTAAAATTTCCTATTTAAACAAACACCTTAAAGATGGCAATTGCGCACCTCAACTCATTCAAGAGGAATCAAGAGGATGAAGTTCAGAACCCGTCACTGGGTATTCGGCTTCAACATCTTTAAAATCTTTGTTTAAATATGAAAATAAATTTAAAAAGGGATTGCATGAATTTTGATGTTGTAATAACTTAATGAAGATTTAAAACCTGTTGGTGTACTCCTATATGTTTAATATGTCATACCTATTTTGACTACTAATTTATTTAAAATTTTTTTGGGCCAGTTGCTGATAACAGATTTCAGGCAAAGCCGGTCGACCGACCTATAAAGCCCCGGTCGACCGACTCTGCCTGAGAAGAAATTTTTATTTCTTTTCTGTTATCGGTCGACCGACTATATGTCCCGGTCGACCGATCTTGTCTGCAGAGCTCTCGGGATAAATCGGTCGACCGTGCCGGTCGACCGCTCTATATTTACAGAGCTCTCGGGTTGTTTCGGTCGACCGACCGGTCGACCGATCGTCGAATTTTGCCCTATAACTGTCTTTTCTCTTCACTTTTTTCTTTCTCTCTCTCTCACTCAGCCGACGAACCCACTCCATCTCTTCTCCAAAAATTTTCTTTTTCTCTCCAATCACTCAACCGTTCCCAAATTAATTTAAAACCCATCTCAATTTCCTCATTCTACTTCCAGATCTTCGATTTCAGGTTCATCCAACCACCAGATTCGGAGAATTTCAAGATTTTCAGTCTAGGGTTTTGGATTCTCTCAGTTAAGGTAAAAATCCGATTTTTGACTCTAATTTTCATTTCTTGCTTTGGAATCTATTATCTATTGTCATCAATCTAGGTTTCTAAGCATCTAGATCGTGCCTTAAACTTGATTACACCTAAAAATCCAATTTCATCATGCCACCTAAACGTTCCAGATCTGAGAAGGGAAAGGAAGTTGCACAACCTTCCTCCCAAGTTCCTAGACCCGTTAGGCTCTTCATTAATGATCTTGCAGCTGATCGATACTCCCATTTCTCCACTAGGAATATCAACTCAGGGAGGTTTGTAGTAGTCAAGATTTCGAACACTTGAATATTCCACACATCCTGCAGTCCAACAATTTAGTGGAATTTTTGACCATCAAGGAACAAGTTTACACCTCCCTTGTTCCTTACTTTTATGCTAATTTTGAATTCGATGGTAATCGGATCACATCTAGGGTTTTAGGTAGAGATATCGACCTCTCTATCGGTCGATTTGCTAGGATTCTGCATCTCTCCACTGGCGGAGCAGATGTGTACACCCATGATTTGCATGACTTTGAATTCCCGGACGGTGAGTCTGCGCTCACCGCCTCTACCTTGATCCACGGGGATGACAACCCCGGTCTAGTAAGGAATGAGGTTGTGAGTAGGTACACTCTCACTGCTCAGGTCCTTGCTAAGATTATTTTCTTCAACATTGTCCCCAAGCATGGTGAGTATAGCCACGCTAGGGGTTGCGTACCTTTGATTATCTATTGCCTTCTTCGAGGCATTAAGGTAAATTTTCCTAGAGTCATAGCCTCTCACATGGCTTCTGATCAGATCCGTACTGCGGGTAGAAGCTTGCCCTACGGCATGCTTATTACCCATCTTCTTAGGGCTCTTGATTTTGATCTTTCTGCCGAAACTCCCTCCAATCCTTTGACCAACATCAACGGAGTTGTCCTGAAGATGATGGAAGCTCAGTTGCGTAGACACGCTCCTGTGCAACCACCTATTCCTCCTGTTGGTCCTGGCTCATCGTCTGCACCTGGATCCTCTTCCTCTTCAGCCCCAGTTTTTCCTCCTGAGTTTCTGGCTCTTGTCTCTTCGGAGGTCCGCTCTCAGATCGAGGCGCATCAGGCCTGGGTCGAGAAGCGCGACGCAGCTATTCGTGCGGAGTTGGATGCTCGTGCCATTCAGGATGTTGCTTTTCGGGCGGAGATCCAGAATAACATGTCATATTTTGCTGAGTCCATGAGATTCGTGGACGTTCAGTTTCAGGCTCTTTTCTCAAAATTTGACATGCTCGTTCCTGACCGGACTCCGATTGCTTGTCGACTACCAGCCACCGGTCCTCCATTTCCTCCCAGAGCTCGTTCGTCTGTTCCACCACCGCGCACCAGAGTCGATGGCATGGATCCAGAGGAGGTTGCTTCTTCCTCAGAGGAAGAAGATGGTGGTGACAAGAAGATGGCTGAGGGCTCATCTGAGCATGCAGGCGACGAGGAGGACGAGGATGCTGGAGATGATGATGATGCTGCTGAGTGACCTCCCCTTTTGATGATGTCAAAAAGGGGGAGAGTTATTTTGGGAGACTTGTTGTATTTTATTTGTGTTTGGACATGTAGTATTTTATTTGGACATGTAGTATTTGTTGTTTGGACATGTGGTATTTACTTTTATTTTGCTTTGGATATGTATTTTATTATGTGTTGTGGACATGGACATGGTTGTGTATCTCTTATTTATGTCATGTATGAACTCATTTCCTTCATCTATTCTATGACATGAGTATTTGGTATTATTTGTTGGCATGGAAATATGGTGTTTACCATTTACATATGTTTTCCTATATATGCATGTGTTGAGGGGGAGCTTCATTTGAAGTCTCTACCCAAAATATGTTGTGATAACTACATATGTTTTGCCATCATCAAAAAGGGGGAGATTGTTGGCCCAAAGGCCATTATCCCAGTTATTTTGATGATAACAAAACATATTTAGTTATGTATTTAATATTTTTGTTTAAAAGGATTTCAGGTTCAAGAACAGGTTTTTTTGACGGCTCCGCTAAAAGACTCACAAGTTTGGATGCCGCAAAAATGAAGATTCCCAAAGCTATGCACAACTAGGATGCTTCGGGATCAAGATGATGATGTGAAGATCAAGACAAGATCAAGAAGACAAAGAAAACAAGATTTGTATTTTTATTTTTATTTTAGATATTTTGTCAAAGCTAGATATTAGAAGTAGAGCTATGGGATTATCACACACACACCTCTTAGTTAGGTTCATGGCTTCAAAAAGATTTTCAATTTCCATTTCTAACTTAGTTTTTAAAATGAACATGTTTGGAAATAAGTTTTTTAGAAAAACAATAGTTTTTGGAAAAACATTTTATGGAAAAACAAGTTTTTATCAAAAGGATTTTTATCAAACTATTGTAACATGATAGAAGTATGACATATGCTCATACTCTATGTTTTTACAAGTTCCAAAATTTAACCCAAGACCTATAACCCAAAACCCCAGATTTCTGGTTCTGGAAGTTCTGATTTTTCAGAACTTACAGTGGCCGGTCGACCGACCCGGTCGACCGATGTGCACAAACTGTGCACGTCTATATCAGTCGACCGACCTGGTCGACCGAGGCACAATTGCGTTCACAGGATTTTTCGGTCGACCGACCCGGTCGACCGTAGAGCCCCAACGGTCACATTTTTGACCGTTGGCGGTCGACCGACCCGGTCGACCGGACTCTGTCAAAAGTTCTGACAGATCCAACAGCTATTTTTTCTGACTGATTCTCTTTTGGGATTTGATTCCAACGGATTTCTTAGGATGTTTTCGACCCCTATAAATAGGAGGTCACTTCAGTTGATATGACTAACAATTTTAGAGCCATCAAGAATATTTTTACAAGAGATTTCTAAAGATTTCCAAGCTCTTCCTTTTAGACAAGATTTTCTCTCAAAAGCCAAAATTCCAATCACCCATCTTGAAGCCTACATCTCTACTTCTCTCTAGCTTAGCACTACACAATCCCATATATCTACATCTACATATTTGGTTCTAGGATTGTGCTTAGTGAGCTTTTGTAAAGTGATCAAGTGTTGATCACTCTTTTCTTACTTGAGTGAAGTTGTAGAGGCATCGGCCTCAAGGCGAGCTAGTGTGCTCAAGGTGGTGTTGCGGCATCACGAGAGACGGACAAGTGTGTCCTTGTATTGTTGATCCAGTGGGATCCTCAATAGTGGAAATCCTTCAAGTGTGAAGGCGGGGACGTAGAGCGTGGCTCGAACCTCGGAAATAACTCCTTGTGTTTGCGTTTGATCAAATCTCTCTAAACTCTATCTCTTTTTTACTTGCACTTTTATATTGTCTATTACTTGCAAGAATTTGTGTATTGTGCTAATTGTTAAGTTAATTTTTAAATTCCGCATTATTGCCATAATTCATATAGCCATCACCTATTCACCCCCCCTCTAGGTGATTTCAAGCTCCAAAACACCTTTGTTGAAACTAATCACCTACTAATATCTTTATTAAATATCTGAAACTAAATATCACAAGATTATTAGTAAACTGTAACTACATGAGTTAATCATTATCAAAACTAGAGTGGAAGGCCTCTGGGCCAACAATTTCCCGTTTTTGATGATGACAAAACTCATGGAGTTGTATATGCTTGGATTAAAGTTAAGCTTCAAAAAAGCTCCCCCTTAACTCATGCATAGCAATAAACAATAAGATATGTAATGAATATTAAACATGAATATGCATAAACATGCATAATGAAATAAACATGCTCTTGATACCAAATTTTTAAAATAAATTCATTTTCCTTTTGTTTAAATAAACATGCTCTTAAATACCAATTGAAAATATAAACTTAAAATAAACATGGTCTTTAAATAATTGCTCTTGATACGAATAAAAATTTCAATTGAAAGATTTATCAATAAAAGCAATAAAAGCTCTTGATACCAAACAATAAAAACTCTTGATACCAATTGAAAGATAATCAAAAAAATCTCCTGATACCAATAATAAAAATTTTAATAAAATTTCTTGATACCAATAAAACAAAACAACAAAATATGTTCTTGATACTAATATCCATGCTCTTGATACCAATATCAACAAAACATCAAAACATCAAACAAACTCTTTTGATACCAATATGAAACAATCTTTGATATAAGCTTACAAATAAACAATAAACATGCATATAAACTCAAATACTTCTCCTCCTTTTTGTCAATCATCAACAAAGGGATTAAAGTAAACAATAAAATAATATTCTCCCCCTTTTTGTCTGAAACAAAAAAAATCAACAAGGGGTGAAATCAAATTAAAACATTATGATACCAATTGAAAAAATATATATCAATTTAGTGCATCATGATATCAATTGAACATAAATAAAACAAACCAATTGAAAGTACATAAAACAAATATTTTTAATATAAATTTAAATAAACATGTCTATATTATACCAATTGAAAGTAAATAAAACATTTTGAAGAAATCAACAAAAAAAAAAAATTTTATATCAATTGAAAGATGTAAATATATAGGTAATCTTGATACCAATTGAAAGTAATTTTTCATTAGGAGCATATGATACCAAAAAAAATCAATATCATTTTTCAACATAAAGTGTGGGAGTAAAATACCAAAGGTAAACAAACCATAAAAAGGTGAAATATGAATTTTCTCCCTCTTTATGAAATGCCAAACAAAATGATGCATAAGTTTGTATAAGATACCAATTAAAAAATAATCAATTGAAATATAATAATAATTTAAGAAATCAAGCTTAGCATAACCAAAATTTGTGCTCAAAGATATAGAGATGTAGTAAGCACAAATAAATATATATGTATGAAAAAATGAATACCAATCAAAATTGATACTATTTGAAGTGTAAGCATACATATATAAAAACAAATATGAGTATACAAAAAGAATTTCAATAGTGATACCAATTGAAAAGAACAATGATACCAATTGAAAGTATAATAAGAATCAAGTGTATAACTCATATTCCCTACCACCAATTTCATGCACATGTTTAAATAGATTTTCAATTAAGAGCATACAAAGCTTGGTCGTCCAACCAGCCGCCCTTGGAAGGAAAGGGTTTTCAAAAGATTTGAAAATAGTTTAGCATAATTGAAAACTCTTCCAAAATGAAGAATACGAACTAGTTATATGATAAATTTGAAAACTAGTATGAAATCCTTCAAGCAAGGAATAAAATAAGAATATATTCCATAAAATATGAAAATCACTAAGCCAATGTTACTCAAAATCTATATAGCACATATAATACTAATGAAAATAAAATCATGAGAAAACATCAAGTAATATGATTGTACAAGTTTTGTGAAAGACAAGTCATGGAAATAGGCAATCAAGCTCATAATGAAATTCCTTAAAAACATGAAAATCATCAAAACTAGAATCCTTCAAGGTATATGTATGTCTTGTACAAACTAGAGTATACATACATATCTTAACATAAACGAGTCCACAAAAATATATGCATGAAGGCAAGTGACTCATGAATGTATATGTATAACTATTAGTTTAGACAAAATAGACATATACATGAAGTTAAACATAAACATGAAATATGTCAAAAATATGGAATACAGGTCAAAATGTATGAATCATCAAACTAGACTATACTAGTACATCTAATGAGTACAAATGAGCGTTTAAGTACAAACACATAATAATCTATTTATGGCTCACTAGTTGTACAAGTATATACCTAAGTTTTAATGAAACTAACATCTAAACATGTAATCAAAACATGAAGCATAGAAATAAAAAAAAACTCATATGATCATTATGTAAATGAACATGCATTAGATCTAGGACATACACATTAGTTAAACTAAAGTGAGAACATAAAATATGGGTCCATATAAACATGGGTGATCTCAAATACTAATCATGTATATCACTAATCTAAATATCATGACATTTAACATCCTAATCATGAAACATCAAAACATGCTAAAAGTGAATAATATGAAAAGTATGTAAACATAATGGGAGTTTAGAGATTGTTACCAAAAACCGATAGGGCACATCTCCATATCTCCAAAACATGGTGGTCCTTCCACAAAACTCCCCTTGAAAGTGATGCATCCAAATAGTCCTCTTAAGCTCGAAATGCATCCACCTCAAGGCACCATCACTCTCACGTCATGTGAGAGCCCACACCTACATCAAAAATAGGAGTGGTCTTTGGTACCCACACTCTTTTGGGTCCAAGGGGGTTAGCTCCTTTCCTAACCCAAACAAATTTAGTTGCTAAATTTGAATCATGTATACGATCATAACAAAACTTAGCAAGGTGGCTCTTACGTCCACAATGTGTACAAGAGTACACATGAGCATACATCATGTTATGGGTGTGAATGTGGGGAGCAAGTGTATGCCGTGTATGATGTGCATGCGTAGATGGAACTTGTTTCTTGCGAAACATAGATTCCAACCGTGTATGGTTCATGGCACAATGGCTCATAGTGGAGTCCAAACAATCCACACTCTTCTTAAGCATACAAATATCATTTTTAATCATAGAAGAAGAGGTGCATGCAATAGGTATGCTAGAATGTGAAACTGTACTAGCATGGAAAACATGAGAATCTAATCATTTTTTAAAGAAATGTTTTTCTTGGAAACCAAATCCAAATCCTTTGAAATAGAAGCAATTTTGTTTTTCAAGGATTCATTCTCTTTTAAAACAAAATCAAGTTTTGAAGTCAAGATCTCATTTTTCTTCAAAACCTCATTGCAATCATTTTTATTTTTCAAAATCTCATTTTCCTTTAGGGTAAGGTCTAGTTGGGATTTAAGTGAGTCACGTTCACTTGAAATCTCTTCCTTCTCTTGCAAAGCTAAATCAAGTTTTGAAAACAAATTCTTATTTTCTTTAATTAATTTACAAGTTTTCTTTTTCAAAACTTTATATTTTTCAAAGAGGTTCTCACAAACAATAGATAACTCTTCCTTTAATGCATCAGCATCCATACTATCAAGATCATCAAAAGAAGAGCTAGCACTATCTAGTTGAGTATCTGAATGTATCTCAAGGGAGTCATTCCCTTGGACCATGTAGCATCGTTGTTCGGATTCTTCCTCACTAGATTCCTTCTCCATTTGGATTGGCAATTGAAGCTTGGAGGAGGTCAACGTGTTCCACACTGCAAAAGCGGAATCACAGTTAGAAACCATCATAAGATATTCTTTATTAAGCGTGCTTCTAAGTACCTCAAAGGCTTGTGCATTGGCCTCTATATGCTTGCTATTACCAAGATAGGATTTCTTGGTAGCGACAAGAAAAACATGCAAGCCTAGAGTTTTTAGGTACATACTCATCCTAAATTTTCACATGTCAATGTTGGAAACATCAAACATGGGAGGTGTCAAGCAATCCATGAGTGTATGTAAACAGTATACGTGTGCAAATGCAAATGATATATTAGCAAAACTAAGATCACACTCTTAGGTGGTTAAACCTAATATCAGGAGCGTAGGCACTGATACCAATTGAAAGTACACCTAGAGGGGGTGAATAGGTGTACGGCTAATCTATGAACAATAATGCGGAAATTAAAACTTCAATTGTAACACACTTAGTGTAACCAACGAGTGTAGCCGAATTTCCGATGAAGGGCTCTGGACTAACTCCTCTTAATTCCTCTGAATAAGAGTTGAGGTGCTCTATGAAGCTCTCATGGTTAAACACAAGTGAGACACACACAAACAACACAAGCATGTATATAATATGACAATATGAATCAATGCACAAAGTAAGAGAGAGAGAGAGAGAGAGAGAGTTAGAGAAAGTGGATCAATCGCAAACACGCGGATATGTTTCGAGATTCGAGCACACAGCTCTACGTCCCCGCCTTCACACAGAAGGATTTTCACTAACTTGTCCACACAGGACTTCCCACACAGGGAACCTCCACTGAGGATTTGGGGCAAATACAATTGGGAGTACACAACTCCTCTCTCAACCAATACAACCTCTCACTAGAGGCAAGGCGCAACTCAAATCACCTCTACACTTAGAGGGATAGGCACTTAGCCAAACAAATCAATCACCTCACACTTGAGGGATTCCAACACAATCTCCATCTCTAACTAGAGGGAGCCAAACAACACTTCCACAATCACCTCTACACAAGAGGGATAGGCACTTAGCCAAACAAATCAATCACCTCACACTTGAGGGATTCCAACACAATCTCCACCTCTCACTAGAGTGTTGACACTTTAAAAAAGACAAGATTCCTGACCGGCCCGAACAATGTCTAAACTTGTTGACATTTACAAAAGACAAGTGACAGACAAGCTGACTGATTGAGGCTAAACCTGCACACAAAATAAAGAATTTCAGATTTAGAATGAAGATGTGCAAGTGCTCAATTCTTATCGCTATAGCAAGTGGCTATGCGGGTCGTGATCCACAAGGAGGGTTTTGCGATAGAAGCGTTTACGTTTCTTTATTGAAATCTTAATGAAGATAAAACGAAGATTCTTCTTTGTTTAAAGAAATGAAAATGAAAAAGAAAGTTATGTTAAACTTAGAAAGAAAATGAGAGATGAAGAAGGTGGAAAAAATCGGAGAATGACTATATACAAATGAATTGGAAAAAAGAGTGAAAACGATTTGGAAGATGTGGTGAAAGAAATCGTGTTGGCGATCTATGCTAAAGAAATAAAAGAAAGAAAGAAAGTTAAAGAAATACTTACCTAATTTGATTGATGACTTACCTGGAAACCTTGCATGTTCTACCTTGCTTGGAGGCGTTCAACGCATAAATCATAGGATCGAGCTCAGTCCCCGTTCGCATTATATCATCAAGTCTTAGCAAGAATGAAGTGATACGGATCTTGAGGAGGAGATCGTCTTCATGAACTATCATTGGCACTCACAAAGCATCGTTATACTTATGCTTCTGGCTTCACTTGCAAACTCATCAAAAACAAAAAGGAGGTAAAGTAGAAAGAGAAACATGGAAACAAAAGAAAATACGAACATAAGAAGAAGCAATTACCTTTATTACTTGCAGAAACAATGGAAGAAAGGAGGAGGGTACATCGGTGTCACTCTCACATCAGCCTCTCTCTCTTACTTACATGAATCTTCATCTATCCTAAGTTTACATACAAATTACATAAAAAGAAAAGAAAAACTTAAACTAAGAAATGAAAAACTAGTCTAAATCCTATCTCTGCATGGTCGTCCCATTTTGCGTGCAAATACTGGCTTTTTATAGGCATAACCCACACGAGGAGGATCCCGGGGAGATCGGGGGAGCAAACGCTCCCCCTAACTCCCCAACCAAGCCGCGAAAACGAGGCTTTTGCCGCGTTTCTGCGGCCAGGGTGTGGCCAGGTGGCCACACCCTGTTGGTGGGTCTCCCCGGGGTCGAGTTCTGGTTTTATCTTTGGTTGGATTTGCAGTTCAGCTATGAGATTTTGAAGAAATGGCCGTTGATCTTTGCATCAACCGATTGATTCTGAGAGGATTCTTCTCAATCGGTTTCAACCTCTTGATTTTGCCCTGATTCAGTGAGCTCGAATTAGTTCTGATTTAATTCAGAATTTTGGTGGGCTTTTGGGCTCATTTCTCTTCATTTCCTTAAAGAATGGGCCTGCAAATAAATTAAACAATTAATTAGGACAATGCAGATTTTATTCTATAATAAGTATGGAAATATGATACTAAATATGCAACATTAGCGACCAATCACACCCCCATACCTATCTTTTGCTCGTCCTCGAGCAAAACAACTAAACTATACTAAGGATTATTAGACCACTTTCGCAGGTCACGCGATTGCACTGAGCATGTGCAACAAGCCGTTAAACCTCTAGTTTCCCCTAGAGGACGAGTTTTGTCTCGTGAGGGTTTTCAGCGGATTGCACCCACAAAATCCATAAAGAAAGGAAAATAAAGAGTTAGTATTTTCGAAAAGCATTTTGAAAGAGAAAAATATTTGAAATATAATTGTAAGATTTAAGCAATCTATAAGTTATAGGAAAACTAAATTTCTCATTCCTAAACTTAGTTTCTATTCAAAAATTTGTTATCAATCAAAGTAAGGAGTTAAATTGTACTTCTCATCTAGTCTATTACTTTACCCTAAGTCATATGCACCTTGTGATTGTGAAAATTTTTACTCAGGGTTCATTAACTCTAACTCTTATGCCTTATTTATTTATATATATATATATATATGTTTTTTTTTCTTTTTTTGGTGGTATTATTCCTTAGTTCTATTAGGCTTTCTAATCTGCCCATGTAACGAGCCTTTAATCGATGACTCCCAAACCAAACGGTCTAAGGGCACCGGGTGAGAAAACACCCCAAGGACTTAAGGACTCGAGCAAACAAGGCCACAAAACTAAGGATTTTATTATATGGCTCCCTTTTAGGCGTGAATACTTATGCTTTATTAGGCACAAATACCCAGCTTAATCAGGGGATTTTCATATATATTTTTTCTCAAACTTATCTAATCATCTTTCGCATAAATATTAAGGCTTGCTTAGGCCAAAGCACCTAGCTAGTCAATAATTAGATTTGTTTATCTTTTTTTTTTATAAGGCATAAGAATCTTTGTTTTTGAACCCTAAGTGTGTAAGTGTATGAAGTGTGCATATTTCATTAAGGTAAAGATCAAGACTAAATTACTTTGACACATTATCTTCCTAACTCTAAATATCAAACAAATAATCTTATTTTGACCAAGTATAAGAAATCCTAATTTGGATTTTTCTATTCCTTAAAATTAACTTAATTTCTTACAAAAAATATGTCAAAATATTGTTTCTCTTTTCAAAAAGTTTTTAAAAGTAAAGAAAATGTTAAAATGTTTTTTTTATTTTAAAAACTAAGTTATGTTAGACCCTCCCCCACACCTATCTCATGCATTGTCCTCAATGTATGAATTAATGCATAGATGCATGAAAAAGAAGAAAGGGAAGGAAAATGTTACCTTAAGGTGGGGTTCCGGTGGTGGTCTGATTGGTCCACGAAATGTGGCCCAATCAACTTTTCGTGGGGTTCGGAGGAACCCACCAGAAATTTCACTAATATAACCCATTAAAATTGTGTATCCATGAAGGATTTTTATTAAGTATTTGACCCCATCTAATTTCCAAATTCTATAACTGATTTCAGAGTCAAATTTGTCAACCACCTCGTCCCAAAATGGAGTATGAAATGATAGAACGGTTGACTTGGACTCAGTAAGTATAGGAACTAATACCGACTCAGGAAGGTGACTTAAGTCAAGTAAAGGTTCAGGAGTCGAGATTGGTTCAAGAAGTGTGTCCAAGTCAAGAAGTTGAAACTCAAGTCCACATTTATTTTTCAACAATGGAATGTGACTTAATATTGGTGATTCAAGTTCAAGAATTATAGGTGGGGGAATCAAAACTGACTCTAACATATTACTCAAGTTTGGTAACACAACAGGAGTCAATATTGATTCAGAAAGTTGAACTGGATCACAGATTTGAGAATCTAGGTCACATATCTCATTGAGTTCAATATCAAAAAAGTGAAAACTTGCCAATTTGTCAATAGGATTTTCAAAAGTGTAAAATTGGTCAAGTTCAATATGATCATCAAAAATGGGTAATTCAATTTCACGATGAATTGGCACAGGATCCAATGTTGACTCGGGAAAAAGATTAAAATCAGGTGAAGATACCGGAATCATTATTGAATCAGGAAGTAAAATTGAATCCCTAAGTTGGGGTTCATGATATTATTCATTTTCAAGTTCGATTTCAAGCAAGGGATAACTTGCCAAACTATCAATATTATTTGGAGTTCGGGAAAGTTCAAATGACTGTTATGAAATGGAACCTTGATTTTCAAACTACATGACTCTTCGGCTCTAACAGAATGGTTAGTGACATCAGAACTGGTCAAACGGTGAGAACGTAGAGATTCGACCATCATATCTATGTCACGATTTCGAGCATTTTGAGCATGAGTCATGGCTTCAAGCATCTTTTCATAGTTGATGGATTCATTGTTTTGATGAAAAGATGAAGTGTTGTCTTGGAAGTGGTAGTGAAATTGTGAGTCCATCAGATTTTGTGATTGTTGTTTGGACTCACGCATACTCCTTTCCAAAATTGATGGTTTTCTATTTTGGACTGGTGGAACTGAGTATGACTCTTGGGGATATTGTGGACTAGGTGGATAAGGGGGACAAGTTGGTTGAAAATTATGCTCGGGGGAGGTGAATCCCCACTGACTCGGTGAAGAGTTAAAATTATTATGGAAATTATAGTTATTAGATTGGGGGCATGGGTTATATTGATTCGGATAAGACCAATCCGGCACACTAGGTTGGTTAAAGTCATGATATGCCGGGTTGGTAATATCCGAAAATGAACACGGTGTGTAATATGGATTATTATTAAAGTTGAAAAAATTATTATTATAAGTCATATCACACAATAGAATACAAAAAAGAAAGAAAAAACAAACAAGTAAGCAAACAAATAAAAGAGAAAATTCTAACTAAGTTAGGGTAGACCTATGACCTAGACGACTCCTAACTGATTAGACTGTCCACGGGAGGTCTAATGCAGACTTTGACCACAAGCTAATCAGCCAGGTCAGGGCAAGGTTGGTGGGAGGTTTTCCGTCAAAGACGTTCCTTAATTAAATAACCACCAACCTTCCCTTAATCCCTTTCCTCGACACTGATTTTGCAGGAGTCAAATTCCAACACCTTTCCCCCTTAGGATAATCTCCTAATTGAGTCCGAGATGTCCCTAGGGCCAACATCTACTCATTTTTAGTTAGGCTTGGGTTAGTGAGTGCTTGGAATCTGATTTTTGGGCTAAGGAAGGGTGATTAAATCCCCACCTTATCTTGTTATGGGTTAGTGCCCTTAAGACAAGCTTGTGCAAGTGTACAAGATATGTAAATAAGATTCACTCAAAGTAATGAAAATCAACCAAAAGGTGAGTCCTATTCTACATGCAATGCGAATATACCTTGCTCCAGCACTCTTCAACAGTAAAATAAAAGAATTGAAAAGACACGTGCCTAAAATTCAAACGTCTAATCAAATTTTTTTATCTTCTTCAACAAGTATTTTACTGTTGGTTTATTAGCAGGTTTATAGTGATGGAATATAAGAAATAAAGTTGCAGCAAGCTATGTTTTTGCAAAGCAAGCAACCTGCACAAAACCTATTAGTAGTCAACTCTTCTTTGTCGCGGATCCGCGGCTTTGGCCGCGAAAACACGGCAAATCAGAGGGCCCTTGGTCTCTGCTTTCTAGAGCAGAGGCCCAAAATCACTTGTATGTTACTGCAATCTTAATTTCCTGCTTTGCTTTCCCTATAATCTGCAACAGAGAAGAAAATTCATTTAGTTCTAAAAAATTTTCAATAAAAATTCACATTTCAATATAAACGTTACCCTCCCCGGCAACGGCGCCAAAATTTGATTGAGGCTAAACCTGCACACAAAATAAAGAATTTCAGATTTAGAATGAAGATGTGCAAGTGTAACGCCCCGATCCCGCGGGTACGGGGACGTTACTGCAACGTATATACGCAAGTCAGAAGTACCTTCACGTATATACGCTAAGCATCAGTACAGGCAAGAATCAGAGTACGGAAGCAAGTGGTGCATTATACATTCCAATACATGAGTCCAATTACAGAGTTATCATCAGAGGTGATCTAATATTATAATAATATTACATCACCTGATAGGCGCAATTGCGAGAATATAAGAAATATACATATATGAGCAGTACAAAAGGGTGCTCACGAGATAGCTGGAGGTATCGCGAGCCAATCAGGAGGTGCAAGGATGGGACTGGAGCTACAGCTGATCTGACCGCTCCACAGAAGTAAACTTGGTCCTCAGCAAGAAGAATCCTCTAGCTCCAAGCTCCAGGACCTGGACGTGAGAATCCAGGGGAGTCAGATGAAACTCACCAGGCGAGTAGTAATACGAAAGCCAAATGGCGAGTATAGGTAAGCACATGCGTATCAGTAAATCTAGATTATAAGCATGAAAATCATGTTGTAGACATAAGCATGTAGGAACAAATAGAATGCAGTAGGTGGCATCCATGGTATAACAGGATAAGCAGTAAAGTGGATAGAGCAATACTAGTTATTTCCTAAGTTAACATAAAACCGATAAAACAGAATAAAAACCGATTACGAGTAAATCCAATTGTACAGGTCTAGGTCATGGCTCCATGAGATTAGTACCTCGAAGGAATAATCCAAACAAGGAAACCCTCATCCATATACCTTTACCACATGTCACTGTAACCTGAACTTGTACAGCTCGAGTTACAAAACAATACGACGGAATCATATTAGAATATTATTATTAAGCCGTCTAAGTTGTAGGTTTCAGTATGCGTCCCATTACACATATTTCTACTTACAACTTATAGAGCAAGTTATTTGGAAACTG
Source organism: Agave tequilana (assembly GCA_038442645.1). NCBI lineage: Eukaryota > Viridiplantae > Streptophyta > Magnoliopsida > Asparagales > Asparagaceae > Agave > Agave tequilana. Next base: position 123,977 of record JAVJIF010008593.1, read on the forward strand.
ATAAAGTGCGATGAATCATGTTTCGGATGGGCCCCGTACATGCCCGGGACAACGGTTCAGGAGTATCCGGTGCTGAGCCGGAACATACCGCTAGGTACCGGGACTTATGGACGCCCGAACAGGAATAGAGTATCACAGATCCCATAGAAATAGGCCTAGGGCGTGTGCATACCCGGCAAGAAGAGACAGGAGTAGGGGTGCCAGTACACCCCACGGAATCCCTGGTGGCCGCCAGGTGATCCCTCAAGAATGTGGCCACGCGTGACTCGATAGTGCCACCATAAACACGATTAATCAGGGCCCATCAGTTTCCCCCAAACCGGATGCAAGTTGTCTAATTATAATAATATATCAAGTAAACAGGACATGATCAGGAATTCAGGATTACATAACAGGAATCATGACAGGAGTCATAGCAGGAAATCAGGTTCAGACAGGAGGTGCTCCTACAGATTCAAGAGGTGGCCCCCACAGATTCAAGAGGTGGCCCCCACCACGAGTGTGATGTGGCGCTTTGTTCCGTGTGGCACTTTGTTCTGCAGAGATGGATTCTAGAGGTGGCCCCCACCACGAGTGTGATGTGGCACTTTGTTCCGTGTGGCACTTAGTTCCATTCAGGACTTGACGGGAACAGGTAGTACAACATGAGTAGGTGTCAAGTAGGAGTATACCAGACGTAGGAATAGTAGACGCGGGAATAGTAAACGCGGGATAGCAGACGCGGGGTTCGCGTCGCAAGATGCCTCAAACGCGAGGTCTGCGTTCAAGTCAGGACACGAGGAGAACGCGGACGCGGACATGGTTTCTGCGTCGCATTAATGCAAGAAGAACACTGATATGGGCATAGCATACGCGAAAGTAGCAGACGCGGGGTTCGCGTCGCAAAGGTGCCAAAACGCGAGGCTCGTGATCTGCGTTTAAATCAGGTCATGAGGAGAACGCGGACGAGAGTATAACTCCGCGTCATGTCAATGTAAATAGAACACAGACGCGAGCTTTAGCTTTGCGTCGCAACGATACAATAAAGGCCGCGTTAAGGAAATGCCTAGACGCAGGAGGTAACTCCGCGTCTAAGAGTACAGCCACTCCGCACGACATAAATACAATACTAAAAATGAGTTTACAAATCCATGACTTGGCGAGCGAGGTTACTCGCCTAAAACTGATGCTTGAAGCTTTATGCGTCCGAAATGGTCTATGTTGCTGAATATCACTAAATCGATCACCGGAATAATCGCGAACGATTACCGGAAAGATCTACGGTGATATTACCGACGAAGAAAGCTCGGCCCCAATCCAAAAGGAGGGTACCGGTCTTCACAAGATGATGGGATGGTGGTTTTGTGGAGAGGTTTTGATGGTGGTATACTTGGTGGTGGCTAAAGTAGTGTATATGGAGGTGGAGATGGTGGACAAAGGAAGCAAGAGGAGGAGGCTCTCTTGGTGGCTTCTCTGTTGGAGGCTGCAGGAAGCAAGGAGGAAGAAGAAGAAGAAGAAAATGAAGAAAGAAAGAAGGAGAGGGGTATTTATAGGAGTTGGATTATGAAGGTGATGCAAATAAATAAAGGAAAGGGGGTTTTTGTAAAATTGGGGGTTATGTATTTCTCTTGGCCGGTTGTGATGATGAGAAAGGAGTTGGAATATCAAGGAGAAGACTTTTTGGAAGAGAGGTAATAAATGAAGAGAGAGAAAGGGATGGGGTAAGATAAAGGTATATGAATAAACTAATGTTGCACACCTTTTAACACAAAGAAACAATGGAGGGGATTCTTGCGTTTCCCCCCATGAAACGCAGCACTCTTCTGCGTTTAGGCCAAATGGGCTAAACGCAGTGATTAAAGCTGCGTTTAGAGAAGGCTGCGTCCAACAGAGGGGAGAGAAAGTCATGATACTTGATGGGGTTTGATCTGAAGTGCATTAAATGCAACATGGGGAGGATCTTCACAATAAATGCAGAATCCCAGGTAGGTGAGATCCGCGTTTCAGGGAGGAGAGAGAAAATGGGGAAAGACAAGGTGGAATATATGGGACAATCTCCTCGGTATCTGGGAAAACACCGGAAAAGCCCAAAATGAAGTAGTTCGGAAAGTTTCCCAAAAATCCTCAAAAATCATAAATATTATAAAATGATTTTTGGTGAAATCGGTTTTCAAAGATTCAATCTCATTTTCAAGATGAAAATCCAGAAGTCAACCGTCAATCTCGGTATACACCGGATTGGCCGGATTTTGATAAAATCTGATAAATCTCAGAAAATGTATTTGGATAGAAAATATGATTTTAAGAAGTAATGTCAAAAGGCACTTTTAGAAATTCTAAACCGTTTGTAAATTAAAAATCCAAGAATCGGTCAACGGTACTGGCCGACACCGGTTTTGAAGATTTTCAACCTAATTCCGAAAAATTCTAGAAAATCATATAAAATCTGGAATATTGGAAAACGATGTTTAAAACTGAAATCGGTCAAATCGGAATACCAGAATTTCCAAACCGAGCAATACTCTTGGATCGGGCCTTCGGTTCAAACTAAGGTTGACTCCGAATCCACGAATCCAAATCCAAGACAAAAGAATTCATAATACAAAACAAATACGGAAGTAAATCACAAAATACGATCGAGAAATCTGAACACGCAACTAAGTACGTATTCCAGGAACGGGGTGTTACAATCCATCCACCTTACAAAAAATTGCGTCCTCGCAATTTGTTAAGGGGTAAATTGAACACAAGGAGGACAAAGGTTGGAATAAAGGCTTCATAAAACCAAAATAGGATTAAGATGAACACAGGAAGGACCAGGATGGACAATGAGAACAGGATAAGGAGGAATATCCACGAAGGATTACCAACTCAAAATACAAAAGGTCAGGGGTTGCTGTTACAGTGACATCCTCAAGGTTCCTGTTCCAGACACTGAGCCTCATACTCCGCTGCTGCTTCATCTGATACCTCTGCTGCCATGTTGTGAACTTGGCCCCTGCCATAATCTGCTCTGGGTCTTGCTCCTCTCTGTGGGTGATCATGTTGCTGAGGCGGAAATGGAGCTCTTCGGTCCACGGGTTCTGGGTTCCTTCTCAGTGGTGGAGCTGGAAGTGCCGGGGGTGCTGCTCGTGCTGGAATTGCTGGTGGTATTGGGTAATTCCTCTTGAATGGACAATCACCTATAGAGTGATTTCCAGATCCACATACCAAGCATAGCCTATTAGCTCTTCGGCAATTGCGTTGGATGTGTCCGGGCTTCCGGCAGTACCCGCATATCATCTGCTGCTGGGGAGGTTGGAATGGTCGCTTAATCACTGGACCATGGGTTGTCCTAGCTGTATCTTCCTCACTTATCAACTGAAAGGGCCTCTTCACTGACTTGTTCTGCACCTGGTTCTCATTCTTCTTCTCCAGTCCCCTTTCTACTTCACGGGCAATGGAGAGGACCTGAGAGTATGTCTTCAGCTGTTGAGGAATAAGGAACATCTGGACATCCATCTTCAGCCCTTGTTGAAACCTGCTCGCCCTCTTTTCTTCATCTGTCACCATGTAGGGAGCAAACCTGCTAAGCCTCAAGAATTCGGCAGCATATTCATCCACTGACCGGTTCCGTTGCTGCAGCCGGATAAATTGTTCTTCCATTTCTTTCTGAGCTGTGGCAGGGAAGAATCTCTCGTAGAAACCCTTTGAGAATTGGTCCCATGTAATAGGTTTCTCCAGTGTTGCTTCTTCCGCCAACCACCAGGATCTGGCCACATCTCTCAGCTGTATCTTGGCCACTTCCACTTGGTTCTCATCAGGGACTCGGGCCGCCTTCAAAAGATCTGTGGTGTCTATCAGCCACTGTTCTGCATCCAGGGGCTTCTCTATTCCTGAAAAGATCGCCGGCTGTAATCTTCTGAAATCTGACACGTTGCCTGGCCTCTGTTCTCGGGGTGCAACCAGCAGTCCTTGACGTAGAAGCTCTGTCTGCTGTTGTTGACTCTGCATCATCCCTTGAAGTATCCTTATCATACCATCACTGTCTCTGTTGGGTCCATCTTGAGAAGTACTAGGACCATTGCGTGTTCCCCGTCTTTCCATATTTGAGTTGGTTGAAGTGGGTAACAAGAAGGAACTGGAAGGGAAAGGATTGAAGGGTCTCAGGATACTAGGAATGGATTAGAAGAAAGAAAGAGATAACTCTGTACTTGTAGTTGGAATGTATAACCAGGACTCATGCATTCCAGTTGCAAATTCCATTACCATTAATTTGCCGTCTGGACGTACTGAGGAGGTGAGAGCCTAAGCTCTGATACCAACCTGTAACGCCCCGATCCCGCGGGTACGGGGACGTTACTGCAACGTATATACGCAAGTCAGAAGTACCTTCACGTATATACGCTAAGCATCAGTACAGGCAAGAATCAGAGTACGGAAGCAAGTGGTGCATTATACATTCCAATACATGAGTCCAATTACAGAGTTATCACCAGAGGTGATCTAATATTATAATAATATTACATCACCTGATAGGCGCAATTGCGAGAATACAAGAAATATACATATATGAGCAGTACAAAAGGGTGCTCACGAGATAGCTGGAGGTATCGCGAGCCAATCAGGAGGTGCAAGGATGGGACTGGAGCTACAGCTGATCTGACCGCTCCACAGAAGTAAACTTGGTCCTCAGCAAGAAGAATCCTCTAGCTCCAAGCTCCAGGACCTGGACGTGAGAATCTAGGGGAGTCAGATGAAACTCCCCAGGCGAGTAGTAATACGAAAGCCAAATGGCGAGTATAGGTAAGCACATGCGTATCAGTAAATCTGGATTATAAGCATGAAAATCATGTTGTAGACATAAGCATGTAGGAACAAATAGAATGCAGTAGGTGGCATCCATGGTATAACAGATAAGCAGTAAAGTGGATAGAGCAATACTAGTTATTTCCTAAGTTAACATAAAACCGATAAAACAGAATAAAAACCGATTACGAGTAAATCCAATTGTACAGGTCTAGGTCATGGCTCCATGAGATTAGTACCTCGAAGGAATAATCCAAACAAGGAAACCCTCATCCATATACCTTTACCTCATGTCACCGTAACCTGAACTTGTACAGCTCGAGTTACAAAACAATACGACAGAATCATATTAGAATATTATTATTAAGCCCTCTAAGTTGTAGGTTTCAGTATGCGTCCCATTACACATATTTCTACTTACAACTTATAGAGCAAGTTATTTGGAAACAGATAAAGTGCGATGAATCATGTTCCGGATGGGCCCCGTACATGCCCGGGACAACGGTTCAGGAGTATCCGGTGCTGAGCCGGAACGTACCGCTAGGTACCGGGACTTATGGACGCCCGAACAGGAATAGAGTATCGCAGATCCCATAGAAATAGGCCTAGGGCGTGTGCATACCCGGCAAGAAGAAACAGGAGTAGGGGTGCCAGTACACCCCACGGAATCCCTGGTGGCCGCCAGGTGATCCCTCAAGAATGTGGCCACGCGTGACTCGATAGTGCCACCATAAACATGATTAATCAGGGCCCATCAGTTTCCCCCAAACCGGATGCAAGTTGTCTAATTATAATAATATATCAAGTAAACAGGACATGATCAGGAATTCAGGATTACATAACAGGAATCATGACAGGAGTCATAGCAGGAAATCAGGTTCAGACAGGAGGTGCTCCTACAGATTTAAGAGGTGGCCCCACAGATTCAAGAGGTGGCCCCCACCACGAGTGTGATGTGGCGCTTTGTTCCGTGTGGCACTTTATTCTGCAGAGATGGATTCTAGAGGTGGCCCCCACAGATTCAAGAGGTGGCCCCCACCACGAGTGTGATGTGGCACTTTGTTCCGTGTGGCACTTAGTTCCATTCAGGACTTGACGGGAACAGGTAGTACAACATGAGTAGGTGTCAAGTAGGAGTATACCAGACGTAGGAATAGTAGACGCGGGAATAGTAAACGCGGGATAGCAGACGCGGGGTTCGCGTCGCAAGATGCCTCAAACGCGAGGTCTGCGTTCAAGTCAGGACACGAGGAGAACGCGGACGCGGACATGGTTTCTGCGTCGCGTTAATGCAAGAAGAACACTGATATGGGCATAGCATACGCGAAAGTAGCAGACGCGGAAGTAGCAGACGCGGAAGTAGCAGACGCGGGGTTCGCGTCGCAAAGGTGCCAAAACGCGAGGCTCGTGATCTGCGTTTAAATCAGGTCATGAGGAGAACGCGGACGAGAGTATAACTCCGCGTCATGTCAATGTAAATAGAACACAGACGCGAGCTTTAGCTTTGCGTCGCAACGATACAATAAAGGCCGCGTTAAGGAAATGCCTAGACGCAGGAGGTAACTCCGCGTCTAACAGTACAGCCACTCCGCACGACATAAAATACAATACTAAAAATGAGTTTACAAATCCATGACTTGGCGAGCGAGGTTACTCGCCTAAAACTGATGCTTGAAGCTTTATGCGTCCGAAATGGTCTATGTTGCCGAATATCACTAAATCGATCACCGGAATAATCGCGAACGATTACCGGAAAGATCTACGGTGATATTACCGACGAAGAAAGCTCGGCCCCAATCCAAAAGGAGGGTACCGGTCTTCACAAGATGATGGGATGGTGGTTTTGTGGAGAGGTTTTGATGGTGGTATACTTGGTGGTGGCTAAAGTAGTGTATATGGAGGTGGAGATGGTGGACAAAGGAAGCAAGAGGAGGAGGCTCTCTTGGTGGCTTCTCTGTTGGAGGCTACAGGAAGCAAGGAGGAAGAAGAAGAAGAAGAAAATGAAGAAAGAAAGAAGGAGAGGGGTATTTATAGGAGTTGGATTATGAAGGTGATGCAAATAAATAAAGGAAAGGGGGTTTTTGTAAAATTGGGGGTTATGATTTCTCTTGGCCACTTGGCCGGTTGTGATGATGAGAAAGGAGTTGGAATATCAAGGAGAAGACTTTTTGGAAGAGAGGTAATAAATGAAGAGAGAGAAAGGGATGGGGTAAGATAAAGGTATATGAATAAACTAATGTTGCACACCTTTTAACACAAAGAAACAATGGAGGGGATTCTTGCGTTTCCCCCCATGAAACGCAGCACTCTTCTGCGTTTAGGCCAAATGGGCTAAACGCAGTGATTAAAGCTGCGTTTAGAGAAGGCTGCGTCCAACAGAGGAGAGAGAAAGTCATGATACTTGATGGGGTTTGATCTGAAGTGCATTAAATGCAACATGGGGAAGATCTTCACAATAAATGCAGAATCCCAGGTAAGTGAGATCCGCGTTTCAGGAAGGAGAGAGAAAATGGGGAAAGACAAGGTGGAATATATGGGACAATCTCCTCGGTATCTGGGAAAACACCGGAAAAGCCCAAAATGAAGTAGTTCGGAAAGTTTCCCAAAAATCCTCAAAAATCATAAATATTATAAAATGATTTTTGGTGAAATCGGTTTTCAAAGATTCAATCTCATTTTCAAGATGAAAATCCAGAAGTCAACCGTCAATCTCGGTATACACCGGATTGGCCGGATTTTGATAAAATCTGATAAATCTCAGAAATGCATTTGGATAGAAAATATGATTTTAAGAAGTAATGTCAAAAGGCACTTTTAGAAATTCTAAACCGTTTGTAAATTAAAAATCCGGGAATCGGTCAACGGTACTGGCCGACACCGGTTTTGAAGATTTTCAACCTAATTCCGGAAAATTCCAGAAAATCATATAAAATCTGGAATATTGGAAAACGATGTTTAAAACTGAAATCGGTCAAATCGGAATACCATAATGTCCAAACCGAGCAATACTCTGGGATCGGGCCTTCGGTTCAAACTAAGGTTGACTCCGAATCCACGAATCCAAATCCAAGACAAAAGAATTCATAATACAAAACAAATACGGAAGTAAATCACAAAATACGATCGAGAAATCTGAACACGCAACTAAGTACGTATTCCAGGAACGGGGTGTTACAGCAAGTGCTTAATTCTTACCGCTATAGCAAGTGGCTATGCGGGTCGTGATCCACAAGGAGGGTTTTGCGATAGAAGCGTTTACGTTTCTTTATAGAAATCTTAATTAAGATAAAACGAAGATTCTTCTTTGTTTAAAGAAATAAAAATGAAAAAGAAAGTTATGTTAAAGTTAGAAAGAAAATGAGAGATGAAGAAGGTGGAGAAAACCGGAGAATGACTATATACAAATGAATTGGAAAAAAGAGTGAAAACGATTTGGAAGATGTGGTGAAAGAAATCGTGTTGGCGATCTATGCTAAAGAAATAAAAGAAAAGAAAGAAGGTTAAAGAAATACTTACCTAATTTGATTGATGACTTACCTGGAAACCTTGCATGTTCTACCTTGCTTGGAGGCGTTCAACGCATAAATCATAGGATCGAGCTCAGTCCCCGTTCGCATTATATCATCAAGTCCTAGCAAGAATGAAGTGATACGGATCTTGAGGAGGAGATCGTCTTCATGAACTATCGTTGGCACTCACAAAGCATCGTTATACTTATGCTTCTGGCTTCACTTGCAAACTCATCAAAAACAAAAAGGAGGTAAAGTAGAAAGAGAAACATGGAAACAAAAGAAAATACGAACATAAGAAGAAGCATTTACCTTTATTACTTGCAGAAACAATGGAAGAAAGGAGGAGGGTACATCGGTGTCACTCTCAACATCAGCCTCTCTCTCTTACTTACATGAATCTTCATCTATCCTAAGCTTATATACAAATTACATAAAAAGAAAAGAAAAACTTAAACTAAGAAATGGAAAACTAGTCTAAATCCTATCTCTGCATGGTCGTCCCATTTTGCGTGCAAATACTGGCTTTTTATAGGCATAACCCACACGATGTGGATCCCGGGGAGATCGGGGGAGCAAACGCTCCCCCTAACTCCCCAACCAAGCCGCAGAAACGCGGCTTTTGCCGCGTTTTCGCAGCCAGGGTGTGGCCAGGTGGCCACACCCTGTTGGTGGGTCTCCCCGGGGTCGAGTTCTGGTTTTATCTTGGGTTGGATTTGCAGTTAAGCTCCGAGATTTTGAAGAAATGGCCGTTGATCTTTGCTTCAACCGATCGATCCTGAGAGGATTCTTCTCAACCGGTTTTCAACCTCTTGATTTTGCCCTGATTCAGTGAGCTCGAATTAATTCTGATTTAATTCAGAATTTTGGTGGGCTTTTGGGCTCATTTCTCTTCATCTCCTTAAAGAATGGGCCTGCAAATAAATTAAACAATTAATTAGGACAATGCAGATTTTCTTATATAATAAGTATGGAAATATGATACTAAATATGCAACATTAGCGACCAATCACTGACGACCAGTTCTGTACCCATCTCCAAGGGACAAATCAGCAGCTTGGACTCTACTGATCTAATGAAGCAGATGGTGAGCCTAGATTGTCTTTGAACAGACCTCAGTAGGTCTAAGATGCTAGGTTAGCTCAACACTTAGCATCACATGAGCCCAAAGGGATAGTCTCGCCTTAGAAGCTAAGATTGCCCAACTTCGCCTTGGAGCCGTTCAAAACTTCATCAGGAAGCTAACTTATAGCTTCGCCTGAAGTGCTCAGTTAACTCCGCAGAGAGTTAGTTTCGCTCGAAGTCACACGCAACCGCGCAGAAGGATGTTCGATAGCTTCGCCAAAGATGATTATCCGGCTCCGCTGAAGAGCTTTCTTTTGACTTCGCTAGATGCTTCTTCCAGCTCCGCTGCGAGCTCGACGCGGCAGCTCCACTGTGGGTCTGTCATGGTCAACCTTTGACCAATTAAATCTCTAGATGAGATCAAATCAATTCAAGATCATGATCAAATCTGAGATCAAATTTGGTAGTTGTTTACCATAATCCCTTGACTCTCCTAAAACAAGTAAGAGGATCAGGGGAGATCTTTTAATTATATGAAAAGAATCAAAACAGATCAGGGGACCGACCAATCTACTACTTCTAGCTTCGCTGAAGCTGATCTTAGCCTCGCAGCAAGGCTACTTTTCAGATTAAACAGATTGACTCAATCTGTTTCCAGATTTTCAAGGACAATTATACCCCTGCTCTCTCTATAAATAGCCCACCAGGGGCACAAGGAGAGAGGACGACCAACACGCAAGAGGCGAGAGGCTAAAAATAGAGAGACGGCCAAACAGAGATCTATTCTCTTACTTCTAAGAATTCAGAGAGTTTAGAGAACTGCTTCTCTAATCAGGGTGCTGATACCTTAATACCTTCCTCTCAAGGAATCTTCGGAACCAGGCGAGAAGGAATTCCTAAGTGGAGGCAGTTTGAGAAGCAACAAGAGGGTTCTATCAACCTTCTGTTCTCCGATTCCCCAAACCAGGCAAGAAGGGAATCCTATCGATCTTGACAAAGTGGTCGCGCGCTGACCAGACTCCTATCGGCACACTTCTCCAGAATCTCAGAGGAGATCTACTTGTAATCTTTTGTGTTACTTGTAATTTAGCTCCTCGACACATTTTTGTAAGTTTTCCCCTTTGCAAAAATCAATGGAAAACAGATGGCGACTCCGCTGGGGGCTGAATTCTCTACTGCTGAGAATCAAGTGTCGCAATGCGACGAACAGACCTCGGGTCTATCTCTAAATTCGAGAAAGCCGGTGTGGCCAGAGCCCCTCTAGCTAAATCTTCAAAGCAAGTCTCTGCGAAGACAGATAAGGCTCTCTTTGAGCCTACTATGGTCCTCTGGCGCAACAAGGAAGCAGGCCCACAATACAAAGATCAGGATCTTCAGCCTGTCACCTTCGAGAACCTAGTCGTTCACTTCGACCAAGGAAAATTTGAAGAAGCCCTCACCGGGGGTGGTCTAATGCTTCATGCACGGAAGCATAGAAAGGTCTCCATTACCAAGGTTTCAGAACAGAAATCGAAAGCAGAATTCTGCCAACACCCCTCAGCCTCGCGTGTGGCTAGTCAGGTTCCCTGCGAACCTAGGTCTCCTTTGTCAAAGCAGATGTGGAGGCCAAAGCAGAAGGATCTGTATAAAGCCTCAGGCGTAGCTACGCCACAAGTGCGTCTCTCTTGCGAAGAAAAAGGCAAGATGCCTGCCTGCTCCAACGAGACTGCTAGCTGCGAAGTCACAACGGCGACCATGCCTTCGCCTAATTCAAGAGCAGTAACTCCTTGCGCCAGCCTCATTTTCATGAGCGAAGCTACTGTACCTCAGGCCACGCATGATGTTCATAGCCGAGGAGTTTGAACCAAAGCACCACAGTGTGCTTCGTTCCCCGGTCTTCAAGTACTAAGCTCGCTCTTCGCAGCGAAGCTAAGGGATTGTCCCTAAGTGCTAATAGCGGTGCTTATGCAGCTTCAGCGCCCAAGGGCGTTTCCAAAGCTTTTAGCCGCGAGTTTGGAGCCAAAGCACTATCTAAGGCTAATCACCTTCGCAACAACATAGCAGAGAAAGCACCACAGCGTGCTTCGCTCCCCAGTTCATCAAGCGCTAATCTCGCACTTCATAGCGGAGCTAAGGGATCGTCCCTAGTATTGACAGCGGTGCTTATGCAGCTTCAGCACCCAAGAACATTCCCAAGGTTCTTAGCCGCGAAGCTAGAGCTAAAGAACTATTTAGTGCTAATCCCCTCCGCGGCGATAAAAAGAGCAGGACATTGTCCTATGCGTGATCCAATAGAGCCTCTGCGCTGGATCGTTTAAGCCCACTGGGTCCGACTTGCAGGAATTCTTGATAAGCAAACGGAAGTCAGAATCTTTTCAAACTTCTTCCTCCTATTGTCAACAAGTGGGATGTCAGTTGGTGATAGTCCACTCAGTCCATTGCCGGCTAGGACCAATCCCCGCCACTCCTCCAGGCCGACGATCAGTTTTTGATCGACTGTCGGTGCAGGCTCCGGTGAAACTTCGCAAAAGGAGCATATCACGAGATTTACCCTCTGCATCCGTTAACATGATCGGAAGAGGACGAGAGCTGCGTAGGGGCAGACGAGCACCCCACGACACTCCCTACAGTTCCCCAGATCCATATTATAGCCCGAGCCTTGGCAAAGTCTTGGTACATGGAAAGGGTGTTTCCTTTGTATGGGATCAAGCTTTTCAGGAAGCTTATAAGGATATCAAGAATATCTCACAAACCTCCACTCTTAGTAGCTTCCACATCAGGGAAACCATTCTTGCTTTATGTGAAAGCTATGGACAATTCTCTTGGTGCCCTGCTTGCTCAAAAAGACGACAATGGTCACGAACAAGCCATTTATTATCTGAGCAGGACTCTAAAAGGGGCAGAATCTCGCTATAATCCTATTGAAAAGGAGTGTTTAGCTCTTATCTTTGCCGTTCAGAAGACACGACATTATTTGGTCGGCCAAACCATACATGTCATCTCTAGAGTGAATCCTTTGCGTCTTCTCATGACGAAGCCAGGATCATTGAATTCAAGATTAGCTAAATGGGCGCTTCTTTTGTCTCAATACGACATGCTCTTTATCTCTCAAAAGGCGGTTAAAGGCCAGGCCCTTGCAGAGTTTTTGGCTGCTCATCCAGTTCCGGAACACTCAAACTTCATGAAGACATTCCAGATGAAGTCTTTGAATCTAATATGACCTTAAAGGATGAAGTTTCGCAGATATTCTTCGATGAAACATCACGAATAGGCCCTAAAGGCAGGATCATTGCCAGCGTGGGGGTTGTGTTTATCTCTCCACAAAATCACGTCCTTCCTAGAGCATTTTCTCTGACGGAATCATACTCCAACAATGTAGCGGAGTATAATGCTCTACTCATTGGTCTTCAGCTCGCCCACAGAATGGGGGTACGCTACCTTGAAGCTTACGGCGATTCAAAACTGAGTATCAATCAGGTTAAAGGCGAATATAAGGTCCGTCACGAGGATTTGGTGCCTTATTACCACACAGTCATCGAATTGGCTAATCTGTTTAATGGTTTTTACATCGGGCACGTATCTCAATCTCAGAATACTAAGGCGGATGCTCTTGCTGCATTAGCAACAACACTAGCCCTGCCAATCGACACCGAGTATCACCTTATAGTGGTGACTCGACACCTTGTCTGCACTAAACATATGTTAAGGACCAGAGAGGTCTATAATATCTCGACGGAGCTGGAGCCGAGAGATTGGCGATTTCCTTTCATCGACTATACTCTACATGGTCTGCTGCCAGACGATCCTAAAGAAGCAGGATCTATCAGACGAAGGACTCTCCGTTTTTACTATGACCCAACTCTGAAGACACTTTACCGTCGTTCATATGACGGCGTCCTCCTCCGTTGCCTTTCTAATTTAGAGGCACAGGAAGTGCTTAAAGAAGCACACGACGGCATATGTGGAGCTCATCAGCCAGGTCCAAAACTTAAAGACAGATTGCATAGGCTTGGATATTATTGGCCGACCATGATAGCCAATGCCATCCAATATGGACGAAGGTGTAAAGCATGCCAAATTCATGCGGACTTCATACATTAGCCCTCAGAGTTGCTCCATCCAACTGTTGCTTCATGGCCATTTGAAGCATGGGAAATCGATGTCGTAGGGCCAATCAGCCCCTCTTCAACAAAAGGTCACCGGTTTATCCTGGCAATAACCGATTACTTTTCAAAGTGGGCAGAAGCCATACCACTGGTTGAAGTCAAAACTTCTAACGTGGTTAATTTCATCAAACACCAAGTCATTCATCGTTTTGGTGTCCCTAGGCGGATCATCCATGATAATGGTCCCCAATTCATAAGCCAGGTATTCTATCGATTCTGTGATAAATACCGAATTCAGAATGTGGCTTCAACTGCCTATAATCCCGCCACTAATGGCTTGGCGGAAGCATTCAACAAAACAATCATCAAGTTACTCAAAAAGTTCGTCTCCTCGAATAAGCAAGATTGGAACGAAAAGCTTGGTGAATGTCTTTGGGCCTACCGAACCACGGTTCGGACCCCGACAGGCAATATGCCTTTTTCCCTGGTGTACGGGTGTGAAGCAGTCATACCATTGGAAATCCATATGCCGTCACTGCGAGTTGCTTGAATGACTAAGATCACATCAGAGGACAACAATCGATTGCGTCTTCAAGAGCTCGAAGCCTTAAATGAGAGGCGGTTACAAGCTCAACAGCACATTGAGTTATATCAAGCTCGGATCTCAAAAGCCTTCAATAAAAAGGTCAAACAAAGAGTCTTCAAGAAAGGAGATTTGGTTTTAGCCGTCAGACGACCAATGATCATGACACACAAAATCAAAAGCAAATTTCAGCCCAAATGGGAGGGACCGTTTGTAATAGAAACAGTCTATTCAAACGGAGCATATCGCCTTATGACTTCAGATGGTGATTTACTCATGATGCCGATCAATGGCAAGTTCTTAAAGAAGTATTATCCTTGATTAAGGATCCTTCTTATGATCAAGTTAACACTACAACTCTGATCAAGACCTTCAAATCCAAGGTACGCAGAAAGAGCCCTCTCTCTTCCTCCAAACGAGATCATACAACCATAAACCAGTAGGAACCTAGTCATATACTGGTTGTCTCAAAGGAGAATCAAGGTTACATGCACTAACCACATGATCCAACACCTTTAACGGTTAAGGATAGAGGAAAATGATGGCCTTTAAGCCAACATAAGTTCTCGATAACTCATCATGCTGAGGGGAATAGCATGGCTAGCCCGACTCAAACGTTAGTTGGTAAAGGCATATCAAACCCGTTGACAGCTGAGCATTTGCTAAAAATCCTAATGGACCTGTTCCCATTTGATTCCCTCTCCAAAATCACTTACCAATTCTCATCCATGGAATGGTAAGACCACATATAAAGATCTTTCCATCCCTTTTGTTGTTACGTTAACACTAAATCTATGACAATGATTTCATCGCTTCTCCCTGCGAGAACGAGACCCCTTCATGCTATGTTTAATAGTATACCTCTGGCATCCCTTTCGCTGTAACGTTAACATTAAACCTATGACAGTGATTTCTTTGTCTCTCTCTGCGAGAACGAGACCCCTTTCATGCTATGTTTAACAGTATACCTCTGGCATCCATTTCGCTGTTAAGTTAACATTAAACCTATGACAGTGATCTCCTCGTTTTTCTCAGTGGGAACGAGACCCTTTCATGCTATGTTTAACAGTATACCTCTGGCATCCATTTCGCTGTTAAGTTAACATTAAACCTATGACAGTGATTTTCTCGTTTCTTTCTGTGAGAATGAGACCTTTTCATGCTATGTTTAACACTATACCTCTGGCATATCTTTTTGTCAAATTAACATTACACCTCTGACAAATTGCTTTTTGAATTCCTACGAAGTTCTTTTGTCTCGTTAACATTACACCTCTGACATATGATCTTCTATGGAATTCATTTCCCAGCGCCCCAGAAAGTTTCCCAGTCCCACTCAGTCTTTGGTGGACTTTCGGTTGTCACGTTAACAATATACCACTGACAATTCCTTCTAAATCCCGATAGAATTTTGAGCTCGGTGGCTTCTCAATCGGTTATGTCATTGCGACCTCTGAACCGACAGATAGCCAAGTTTCATCTTTCAGTCCGGCAAGGACTATTTCTTTGTCATTATATGACAAATCTTGAGCTTGGTGGCTTCTCAATCGGTTATGTCATTGCGAACTCTGAACCGGCAGATAGCCAAGTTTCATCTTTCAGTCCGGCAAGGACTATTTTTTTGTTATTATATGACAAATCTTGAGCTTGGTGGCTTCTCAATCGATTATATCATTGCGACCTCTGAACCGGCAGATAGCCAAGTCTCATCTTTCAGTCCGGCAAGGACTATTTCTTTGTCATCATACGATAAAATTTTGAGCTTGGCGGCTTCTCAATCAGTTACGTCATTACGATCTCTCAACCGGCAGGTAGTCAGGTCTCATCTTTCAGTCCAGTAAGGATTATTTCCTCAAATGGCTGCAATACAACTTGAAAGTAAGAATTCAGAAGCTAGAACAAGTTGGAAATACAACAGGGGAGTCAAAAAGAAACTACTTTTATTGATTCCGAAAAGAGGGATACATGAAGGCACATATTACAAGCTATGATGGTGCTTCATAGGACTTGATCTGTCCTTCAAGAGTGGCCAGCCTAGTCTTCCTCTCTTCAGCAGCCCTGATAAGCGCCTGCGACCTCAACTCAGCCTCATTAAAGCTCGCCGTCTGGGCCAAGCGAGCTTTAACTTCAACTAAGGTTGCCCTTTGAGCTAGCTCTTGCCGCAAGACTTCGTCATTCTGGGCCTTAAGCTGTTCAAGCCGGGCAGTCTCCTCAAGACGCACTGGTTCAGCCTTAGACAAAAGAAGATTAGCCTTCCTGATCATTTCCTTGGCCTTTTCAATTTTGTCCTCAGCGTCAAGAAGAGCACTGCTAGAAGCGTCTATGGCGTCCCCGAGCTCTACTTTCCTTGTCTCCAAGTATTTCAAATCAGAAGAAATGGCCTTAGCAGCTTCTTAAGCGGTGAGATGAGCTTCAATGCATCTGAGCAACAAGGTGCGCAAGCTGCTCGTTAACTGAAGACTCTAGATCTGAATGGCTAAGACGGCGCCATTCGCCCACATCCCTCTCAAGTCTGTCCACCAGAAGCTCCAATGCGGCGGCCTGATCATCACCTTCAAAGTCCCGGATACTGTCAATGCTTCGAGAGAGGACCACCTATAAAGCAGAGAACGAGGTAGTCGAGCCTTTCAAGATCAAAGCAATGGATCGCTTCAAGCTCTTATAAAAGCTGTCGACTAACTTGGCCACGAATTCATTTTCGGCCTCAACTACTCCCGGCAAACGAGCAGCCCCTGAAGACAGAGTTTCCGCTGGCTTTATTGACACTACTATGGAAGGAATAGTAGAGCACTGGCTGCAGCAACATGAGAGGTCGTCGGTGATCTCGGAGGAGTCCTCATTAAAACCAGTATACTAGCCACAACCGAGGTAGGACTAGTGACTATTTCTGGATGAGCTGGCTTAACCACCAATGTTGGAGAAGTAGGACTGGTTATCACCTTCAGCTCTGCGCCTGGCAAGATAGGCGGCACTGGCGAAACCGATGGCATCTCACTCACTGATATAGCTGGAAGTGAGATTGGTTCCATGACTATCGTTCCCTCAATTTCATCTCCTCTGGCTGGTTCAGGCTGATAAGAGGGCAGGTTGTGATACAAAGCATCCAACTCAGCAGCATCCGTCGCAGTCGAAGTACTTACTTCACTCCCGGTTCCCCCAGGAAGACGGGTTGGCTCTCTTGAAGTCGATGCGCCCAGAGGCGAAACACCTACAACAAAACTTTGTTTAGTCAAGGCATAACAAATAACAGGAGTCAAAAGGTCAAAACAATACCAAAAGATGGTGTCGCCTCAATTGTCTTGACGGCTGCATCTGTCCCTGCAGGCTCCATTGGAAAATCTTTGGCGGAATCAACACGAATGGTCATCCCACCTTCACTTGCGAACCCTCCGTGGTCCACCCAAAAGAGCTAGAAGCTACAGGACTCCCTTTTGGAGTCCCAGCGCCCGAAGGACCTACATCAGCCGCATCATCTCCAGACTCTTCTGAGACGGCAAAATAGCCAGCCTCATCGCCTTCCTTATAAGTAAACAAGGGATCATAATGCTCCCCCTGTTCTCCGGCAGCTTCAGCTCTCGGGCTTCTCACCGCCTCAGTCTCTCGGGCTTCTCACCGCCTCAGTTCCTGAATCATAAAGCAAGCCATGAGCTGTCTGGGATACATAAGACGGTATTATAAGAACGGACTCAATCTTACCCGGGTCTGGAGCAGCTTTACTAGTAGTCGGCCTAGGAGCCGACAACCTAATGACTAATGGAGCAGGAGGATGAGGCACTGTAGATGATTCGCCCTCTGCAATAACTGTAGGAGCGTAGCGACGAGGCTTCTTCACTACTCTCTTCCTACGAGATCCACCTTCCTGCTTTCGCTTGAAGTGGATGTCAGCATCTTCTTCCTCCACTTCTTCAACGTCAGCATGTTCTACGGGGGCCGTCCCTACCCCACCAGAAGCAGCTATTGGAGCCTCAGCACCCATATCCGCTTCAAAGCAAGGACTTCCTGCATCCGAGGCTTCGCTATCATCAACGGCAATGAATTTCTCGAGGCCTGGAACGCGGACCCTTTTGCCCTCATTTTTCTCAGTGACCTTCTGCTTCAGCCGCTGAGAAATTAACTTCACACCGGAGGAATTAATTGAAAATCCAGTGGGTATGGAGTTCAAAGTTCTATACCACTAGCAGAATCCCAAGGTCGTCAGAAGATTCGGAGTCCTTAGCGGCATGCACAGCCGCGCCTCAGTACAGCCAGCAATGAAGAACTGCCAGGCATGAGCTCCATCGATGAGGCTCCCCATGATGGCCAGACTGCTGTTTGGGTTACCCACATACAGTTGGTCATGCCCAAACTGATAGGCGAACCGACTTGGAACATAGGACTCCAGGTAACAGGTGTCCCCGCTTCTATACAACAAATGTGAGGGCCGGATGCTGACCAGCCACTCAAAGATTCCCCGGCTCAATAACGTCCACCCTTCTCCACATCCTTGAATTCTTCACCATAGCCCGCATCCCGAATATAAGGAAAGCAGTGGAAAAGGCTCTAGACGTCATGGCAGCACAGTAGCTTACGGACCGCAGCCACATAAGTCTTCAACCATGAACATCCCTCGAATCGACGGAGAAGCACCGTCCGAACACCTTCTAGGGGTTCCTCTCCGGCCTGAATGATGGAAGGGCAGTGAAGGGTGAACCATGCCATTAGATAAGTATATGGCAAACCTATTCTGGGGTTTGGTCCATCGCAGGGTAGAATAGTCCCCTTTCCCCGCTTCATCATTGGTGGCCTACAGAAAGCCTCCGTCAATGCGTGAAGGCCTCTTTGAATACAACACACCCATGGCTGGAAGAAGTCCAAGAGAACGACCATGGACTAGACGAACAGCAGGCAACAAGACAGTCGGATGAATGACATCGCCAGATGAAGATGGCACCACACATCTCTTCAACCAGACCGTCAAGAAACCAGCCAGAAGTGCCTTCCGGGACGTCGGCTGACGAGCCTGGTGGTGGAAACTCCGAAGAATATTGCCTTTCTTATATGGGTCATCATCTTCTTCCAGAATTAGATCCCCTTGAGAATGCTCTTGCATCCGGCGAAAGATGTCTTCATCAACAACTCCACAATGAGCCGCTTCAGGAGTATTTTTCATGTCAGGGAACAAATAATTTCCCCAGCTCTTCAAACTGCATGAAGCTCCCTTACTGCCCCCATGCATGCTGGAGCAAATGTACAGGTGACACATCAAATCCTGGTAAGTCTCAAACAAGGCGGGCTCCTGCTTCTCCAGAAGTGCCAATTCTGCCTCGCACGGAAAATATTCTTCGTATGGGAGAGATCCCATAGGCAGAACAGAGACTTCCCACATCTCGTGCCGAGCCATACCCAATTCGCCAATAGGGGTGAAGAAGGTCCCTATAGCCGGCAGTATAACTCAAAAATGGCGTAGAAGTTCGCTACACTCATCTGAATACCATAACAGGTCGCCCTGACGGCCTCATAAAGTCCCAACCTCTCCAGATCCTCCTCAAAATGAGTAAGGACATATATAGTCAAATCCTTCCACCATACCTTGGGAGGGTGAATCCATCCTGGAGTCCTGAAATCAGTGGCTGGATAGTTGCCACGAACCTTAAAGAATTGATTTCCAAAAGTCTGAGCCACCGCAGGGTTTTCTCCCACTGGGATGTCTGGAAGTACGTTCCCAGGGTGGAGACCCAATATGCAGCGAGGAGGACCCGCTCTTGTGTAACCAAGAGACGGAATTATCAACTTCCCTACGTGAACGGAGTCAGTAGTCTGAGTCACTTGCCACTACATCTTCCGAGCCCTCGTCACGCATTGAAAGAAGGACAAGGGAAAATACCGTTTGCTAGATGGGAGATAAAACTTCTCACCATCCAATTTGAAAATCCACTGCCCCTCTCCGGCTAGCAGCTGGCGATCATTATCTGGCGCTGCATCTCCGAATATGAAGCCAGGCTTCCGATAGATTCTTTGAAAATCACCTAGAGGGGGGGGTGAATAGGTGATAATGCTAATCAATGGACAAATTAAAAAATAAGATGTAAGAATCACCCAACAAGATTCACAAGATGAATGAAAGCAAGTAAATATGGCAATGATGATGATAAGCAAGTAATAAGTGCAAGAATGTAAACCAAACGCAAACACAAGGATATGTTATCGAGGTTCGAGCACCCAGCTCTACTCCCCGCCTTCCCAGAAGGATTCTAGCTACTTCCACTATCACAAAGAAATCACAATTACACCGGAGTACCCAACTCCACAATCTCAATTACAAGTAATTTCTGAGTAGTCAAAAGACCACAAACTCTCTCTTTCAAATGTCTCTTCCCTTACAAAAGGTCCTTAGAGAACACTGAGTAGGAATGAAGCTCTTGTTGTAAGTGAAGAAAGAAAATTAAATCAGAGAGTATTTCAAAAACCACTTCAGAAAATGAGAGAGAATTTCAACACAAAAACCAAGAAACAAATCTCTTTTGAATGCCTTAAACTTTTGAATTTTTCTTGCAAAAATTGTTGTAAACAATCTCTCCCCAAACACCCCTATTTATAGGAGAGGAATAGGGTTAAGGGATAAAACATAATTAGGATTAATCAGAGAGTATTAGGTTTGAAATATATCCCTTAAACCAATTTTAAACACAAAAAGACAAAATTTAAAACAGCCAAGAAAATAGCCGTTTACTGTTCAACGGCTAGTCCGGTCGATCGGTCGGTCGACCGCCTATACAAAAATAGAGCCGTTACAGGCAACCGGTCGACCGCCCGGTCGACCCAACAAACCCGAGAGCAAAGCCATTGCAGTCAGGTCGACCGCCCGGTCGACCGGCAGACATGCACACTGATACGTGCATCTGCCAGAACCTCGGTCGACTAGTCCGGTCGACCGGTCGACTGACATAGGCACGATCGACTGGTGCGGTCGACCGGCTCAGGTCAAAAGCCAGGTTTTGGACAGAAAATTAAAAGGGATTTTGATTTTGACAAAAATACTTTTGAACAGGGATTAGCATAAAACATAAATATATATTTGTAGGCAAAATCTTGTATGCAAAATATTTTTGTATAAATTATAAGAAATTATTTTGGATTAAGTATGTGCGCAAAAACGTGTGTGATAGAGCTTCAAACCTATCCACTATTCTTTAACAAACTATAAAACTAAAAATAAAATAATTAAAGACTTCTTGAGCAATCTTCAAGTCTTTGAGCCATGCTATCCTTGCTAGAGCCTTCTTCTTCTATGATCCTTCCTTGATGTGCAATATGCCTTCATAGCTTTATGAACCTAGAAGTTGTTACAATAGCAAGCAATGCCCTCCAAACATGGTACTTATCCTGAAACTTATCTTAAGCAAATTCATTAGTACCAAATAGCTCTTATTTGGTTTGTCATCATCAAAACACAAAACAATTGGAGAGTGTAACCTCTTGGGCCAACAATCTCCCCCTTTTTGATGATGACAAAACAAATAGGCTATAAACAAAAATATAGGGGAGGAGAAAACTCCCCCTCAAATTATGCTATATGAAAAACACAAGAATTTATTGAAAACAACAAAAAAAATGCTCTTGATACTAATTGAAACCAATTGAAACAATAATGAAAATCACATACTAACAAAACACAAGAATTCTTAAAAACGCATGAAAACAAAACAAGACAACAAAAACATATATAAACTCATATAAACTCATATGGAACAAAGACCATATAAATTTTTTTTGTCCATGTAAACTTATTCTCCCCCTTTTTGTCATACATCAAAAAGGGTTATGAAAAACATGTCTATTCAATAACACAAACATTAAGTTCTCCACAAATAAACGAGAATCTAGCAAAATCAAGTGGTTTAGTGAAAATATCGGCTAGTTGTAAATCCGTGGAAACATAATCAATATCTATATCTCCTTTCTCAAAATGATCTCTAAGAAAGTGATATCTAATCTCAATGTGCTTGGTCTTACTATGTTGATTTGCATTCTTAGTCATGTGTATAGTACTAGTATTATCACAAAATATTTTTATATGATCAAAATGAAAATCAAAATCAAGGAGAGTATGTTTCATCCAAAGGACTTGTGCACAACAAGCCCCCGCGGCAACATACTCTGCCTCGGCGGTTGAGAGTGCTACGGAATTTTGCTTCCTAGAGGACCATGAAACAAGACAATTACCAAGAAATTGACATGTCCCACTAGTACTCTTTCTATCTACTCTACAACCCGCATAGTCGGCATCCGAATAACTCGTCATTGAGAAATCTCCGGTTTTCGGATACCATAGACCCATCCCAATAGTGCCCTTAATATAACGAATAATGCGTTTTTACCGCAATAAGATGGGACTCTTTAGGACACGATTGAAATCTAGCACAAAGACACACACTAAACATGATATCCGGCCTACTTGCCGTTAAATATAAAAGACTTCCTATCATGCTTCTATATAATTTAATGTCAACATTTTTACCTTGGTCATCTTTATCAAGCTTGGTTGTAGTTGCCATGGGAGTGTTGCAAGTCTTTGAGCCTTCAAGTCCAAACTTCTTTACAAGTTCCTTTGCGTACTTGGCTTGACTTATGAACGTCCCGTTTTGCAATTGCTTGATTTGGAGTCCAAGGAAGAAATTGAGCTCACCCATTGAAGACATTTCAAATTCAAGTTGCATGACCTTTTCAAAATCCTTGCATAAAAGCTCATTAGTAGAACCAAAAATTATATCATCTACATAAATTTGCACAATTAATATATCATTATCAACATGCTTAGTAAATAGAGTTGTGTCTACAAAATCATTTGAAATTAGAAAACTAGAAAGCCTTTCATACCAAGCTCTAGGAGCTTGTTTCAATCCATATAAAGCTTTATCAAGTTTAAAAACAAAATCGGGATGAACATGATCAACAAAACCGGGAGGTTGAGAAACATAAACTTCTTCATTAATAAAACCATTCAAAAATGCACTTTTCACATCCATTTGAAAAAGTTTAAAATTTTTGAAAGATGCAAAAGCTAGTGTCATCCGTATGGCTTCAAGCCGTGCTACGGGTGCAAAGGTCTCCTCAAAGTCAATTCCCTCAACTTTAGTGTAACCTTGGGCCACTAACCTAGCTTTATTCCTAATGATATTTCCAGACTCATCCATCTTGTTTCTAAAGATCCACTTAGTACCAATTATTGGTCTATCGTGGGCTTAGGAACAAGGTGCCAAACTTGGTTGCGCTCAAATTGATTGAGTTCCTCTTGCATGGCAAGCAACCAATATGGGTCCGTCTCGGCTTCGAGAATGCCTTTGGGTTCAAAATGAGAAATGAAAGCAAAGTTCCACATAGGTCATGGAGTTTGGAGCGTGTTGTGACTCCTTTAGATGCATCACCCAAGATGAGCTCCTTAGGATGATTTGTAGCGTATCTCCAAGCTTTAGGAAGCGGTTGAGAGCTTTCCTCTTTATCCTCTTGAACATCACCAATTGATTCTTGCTTTTCTTCTTGAGCGGGTGAGTCCTTCAAGGATAGTCTCTCCATGTCTTCACCTAATGGTTCAATCTCTACAACATTCTCAACAACCACATTAGATTCTTCAAACTTAACATGCATGGTTTCTTCAATAGTAAGTGAAGATCTATTAAAAACTCTATATGCTTTGCTAGTAGAAGAATATCCAACAAAGATAGCTTCATAAGCCTTAGCATCAAATTTACCCAAATTCTCCTTAGTATTTAAAACAAAACACTTGCATCCAAAAACTTTAAAATATGCAACATTAGGTTTTCTAGAATGATACAATTCAAAAGATGTTTTGGAAGAATTCTTACACACATAAATACGATTTGAAATATAGCATGCGGTGTTTACGGCCTCGGCCCATAAATATTGAGGGAGGTCATATTCACTTATCATTGTCCTAGCCATCTCTTGAAGTGTTCTATTTTTCCTTTCTACTACTCCATTTTGTTGTGGAGTCCTAGGACACGACATTTCATGCTTGATTCCCTTTTCATCACAATAAGTCATGAAGAGTTGGTTAACAAACTCACCACCTCTATCACTCCTTATTCTCAAAATCGAAAAACCTTTTTCTTTTTCAACCCTTTTTCGAAAAATTTTGAAATGAGAAAATGTTTGATCTTTACTTTGCAAAAAGAAAACCCAAGTGAAACGGGAAAAATCATCAACTAAAACAAATGCGAATCTACTACCATTTAAACTTTTAGTTTGTGTTGGTCCAAAAAGATCCATATGAATTAGTTCTAAGGGCCTAGTAGTCATGATATCCTTAATTGGTTTGAAGGAAGACTTGGTTTGTTTCCCAAGTTGGCACGCACCACAAATGCGGTCTTTCTCAAACTTCAAGCAAGGTATACCCTTTACTAAATCCTTAGAATTAATTCTAGCAAGATGGTCAAAAGATGCATGTCCTAATCTTCTATGCCAAAGCCAAGAATTTTCATCAAAAGCATTCAAGTATTTAGTAGAACAATCTAAATTAAGCATGTCAATAATGTAAACATTATTATCACGAAAATCGGTAAGAATACAAACATCGGATTTAACATCAAAAATCTTGCAAGAAGAATCATCAAAAATAACTTTAAGTCCACGGTCACAAAGTTGACTAATGCTAAGCAAATTATGTTTTAAACCATCTACTAAAACAACATTCTCTATAATAGGAGATGAACCAATTTGAATGTTACCTATACCGATGATAGTTCCTTTGGAGTCATCCCCAAAGGTGACGGAGCCACCTTCCATGTACCTTGATAGGGTTGTAAAGTTGTTGATATCCCACGTCATATGTCTTGAACAACCACTATCAAGGTACCACCGCTCCCTACGTCTTGGAGCCTTGGTGTGTACCTACATCAAACAATTTAGGACTTGATTTTGGTACCCACATTTTCTTGGGTCCTAGGGGGTTAGTTTCATTAACCCAAACAAGATTATTTGATCTATTAACTTGGTCATAACAAAATTTAGCTAAATGTCCATTCTTACCACAATACGTGCATCTATATACTCTACCATATTTGAAAGCATAATGAGTATGTGATTTGTGAGCATGAAAAGATTTAACATATGAGGTGTGCTTTTTAGAAAACATGTTCTCAAGTTTCTTTGTGTTAAAAGCACAATCTTTCAAAACTTTTTCAAAATCATTAATTTTAGATTTAAAAGAAGAAATTTCTTTTTCATCAACAATAGGAGATTTTCCCTTACAAGAAACCTTGTAGGCATTAAACTCATTTTGAAGAGAAATAAGATTAGAAGAAATATCATCTTTTTCTTTAGAAACCATAGCAAGTTGATTTTTAAGAAAAGCAACTTCTTTTTGTAATTTAAAACATTCAATCTTTTTATTGTCATAAGTTTCAGAAAGTTCAACAAAGGCATGTACAAGAACTTCCTTACTTAGTTCATCATCTTCATCATCATGAGATTGAGGGGTTACCTTAGGAGTGTTTGCCATGAAACACATGTTTTCCGTATCCACCTCTTCTTCGGACTCGCTTTCCGAATCCCACGTTGCCTTGTATGCTTTCTTTTCCTCTGGCTTCTTTGGCTTGAAGGAGGAAGTCATCTTCTTCTTGAACTCCGGGCAATCCGCCATGATATGTCCGGGTTTGCGACAATTGTAGCAAATGATCCTTCTCTCCTCTTTGCCTTCAAATTTCCTCCGGAAGTTGAGCTTGTTCTTCCGGTACAACCTCTTGACATTCCTCACAAGTAGAGTTAGCTCCTCATCTTCTTCTTCGTCTTCTTCATCGTCATCATTGGTGGATGAAGTCTTGAAGGCTATGGATTTTTTCTTTGAAGTAGTGGCCTCTTCTCTTGCCTTCTTCTCCATCTCATGGGTCTTTAGGTTCCCAATGAGACTAATGAGGTCCATCTCGTCCTTGTCGTTCAATTCTTTTAAGGTGGTGGCCTTTATCTCCCATGAAGACAGAAGAGCCCGAATCACTTTCCGCACCTTTTGATCGTTGGAGATGTCATCACCTAAGGAAGAAAGACCATTAGTGATTTTAGTAAACCTTGTAATCATACTATCAATAGACTTATCATCAATCATTTTAAATGACTCATATTGGGACCTCAAGAGATCTATCTTAGCTCTCTTGACTTGTGAAGTCCCTTCGTGTGTGACCAATAAGTGTTGCCAAATCTCATAGGCGGATTGGCAATGAATTACTCGTGTAAGATCATCCTCATTCAAGGCGGTTAATAGGGAGTTTTGGGCCTTAGAGTTAGCCTCATATTCTCTAAAGTTGAAGTCGGTCCAAGTGCTCTCATCACCATCGGGTGCTACATAGGGTTTGGTCAAGGACTTGGCCACTAAGCTACCCAAAGATTGCAAAAATATAGTCATCCTAACCTTCCAAATAGGGAAATTAAGTCCATCAAATTTAGGAGGGGTTTTAATGTTATCGGCCATGTTTACTAGTGTATGAATGTATGAATGAAAATGTTGATTAGCAAATTTTAAGGATCTCTCTATGGATGTTAAGCCAAAACCTAGAGTCCAAGCTCTGATACCAATTAAAAATCACCTAGAGGGGGGGTGAATAGGTGATAATGCTAATCAATGGACAAATTAAAAAATAAGATGTAAGAATCACCCAACAAGATTCACAAGATGAATGAAAGCAAGTAAATATGGCAATGATGATGATAAGCAAGTAATAAGTGAAAGAATGTAAACCAAACGCAAACAGAAGGATATGTTATCGAGGTTCGAGCACCCAGCTCTACTCCCCGCCTTCCCCAGAAGGATTCTAGCTACTTCCACTATCACAAAGAAATCACAATTACACCGGAGTACCCAACTCCACAATCTCAATTACAAGCAATTTCTGAGTAGTCAAAAGACCACAAACTCTCTCTTTCAAATGTCTCTTCCCTTACAAAAGGTCCTTAGAGAACACTGAGTAGGAATGAAGCTCTTGTTGTAAGTGAAGAAAGAAAATTAAATCAGAGAGTATTTCAAAAATCACTTCAGAAAATGAGAGAGAATTTCAGCACAAAAACCAAGAAACAAATCTCTTTTGAATGCCTTAAACTTTTGAATTTTTATTGCAAAAATTGTTGTAAACAATCTCTCCCCAAACACCCCTATTTATAGGAGAGGAATAGGGTTAAGGGATAAAACATAATTAGGATTAATCAGAGAGTATTAGGTTTGAAATATATCCCTTAAATCAATTTTAAACACAAAAAGACAAAATTTAAAACAGCCCAGAAAATAGCCGTTTACTGTTCAACGGCTAGTCCGGTCGACCGGTCGGTCGACCGCCTATACAAAAATAGAGCCGTTACAGGCAACCGGTCGACCGCCCGGTCGACCCAACAAACCCGAGAGCAAAGCCATTGCAGTCAGGTCGACCGGGCGGTCGACCGGCAGACATGCACTCCGATACGTGCATCTGCCAGAACCTCGGTCGACTAGTCCGGTCGTCCGGTCGACTGACATAGGCACGGTCGACTGGTGCGGTCGACCGGCTCAGGTCAAAAGCCAGGTTTTGGACAGAAAATTAAAAGAGATTTTGATTTTGACAAAAATACTTTTGAACAGGGATTAGCATAAAACATAAATATATATCTGTAGGCAAAATCTTGTATGCAACATATGTAATACCCCGTTCCCGGAATACGTACTTAGTTGCGTATTCAGATTTTCCGATCGTATTTTTGATTTACTTCCTGTATTTATTTTGTATTATGAATTATTTGTACGATTATTTGTTTTGGATCTGGATCCCCGGATTCGGAGTCAGGCCTGATCTGAACCGAAGACCCGATCCTAATATATTATTCAATTTGGTCTTTCTGGTATTCTGATTTGACCGATTTCAGTTCCAAATATCATTTTTCAATATATTAGATTTTCTGTGATTTTCTGGATTTTTCTCGGATCAAATTGGATTTCTTCAAGACCGGTGTCGGCCAGTGTCGCTGACCGATTCCCGGATTTTTAATTCTCGAACTGTTTAGAATTTCATGATAGTCCTTTAGACTTTATTGCTTAGAATCTTATTTCTTACTTATATACTTTTTCTGAAGATTTTACGAATTTATGGATTTTCCGCTGGAGTCGGTAGGAGACTGATTCCAGTATTTTTAGTTTCCAAACTGTTTGGAATTTCATGATGATTCTTTAGACTTTATTTCTCGGGATCATATTTTCTATCTATATTCTTTTTCTGAGGATTTTATGATTTTGTGGAAATTCTTTCGGAGTCGGTAAATCTCAGATTCCAGGATTTTTAACTTTAAATCTATACAGTATTTCTTCGAACGGATTTCACTATTGGTCTTTTTATATTATTCTTGATTTTTGGCTAAATTTTCAGATCATTCAGAGATACTCGAATTTCGAGCATTTTTCCAAAATTTGCAAAATTCCTTTTTCCACTTCACTTGCCACCTCATTTCCCACTCACCATTCTCACCTAACCCCACTAACTCTCTCTCCTTCCCTTAGCCGGCCAAGTGTCCTAGTGAGGGACACCTCACCTCCCTTTTTGCAAGAAAGCCCTTCACATCTATTCAAATCACCACCCCTTTACAAAAATCCAAACCTATATATTCCTTTTCTTTTGCAAGCTCCCCCTTTCTCTTTCACTTGATCAAGAGAGAAATCCCCATCTCCTCCAAGCAAACCCTAGCTCCCAAATCTCCCCAAATCTCTTCCATCTCCTCCTCCAACTTCAAGGTTTTCTTCAAGAGCTTCAACAAGGGATTCATCTCCAACCACCAACACCTCCAAGGCAACTCCAAGTTCAACATCTCCATCTCATGCTTCAACAACCACTCAAGGATTGAGGCCATCATCTTCTTCTTGGATCAAGCCCCTAATTGGACCCATCCAAGTGAGTATATTTACTCACCAAGACCTAATTTACACTCCATATGCTTAGGGTAGAGATCCTTGTATAATTATGACATAAAAATCCTATTTTTAGGCCATCTAAAACTCCCATACAACCTTTCCAAGTGAGTGTTCCACTCACCAAGACTTGTATTAGCCCTAGAGTACTTGCATCTACCCCTATTGCACACTTAGGTGACCTAAAACCATGAATATAGACATCAAACACACTTCTAGAATTTCTGTCCTGTGCACTGTTTTTCCCCTCGATTAGTCGACTTGACCAATTACCTAGTCGACTAGAACTCTTAGCTAAAACTTAGTTTTTCTGGAAAACACAGTATTAGTCGACTTGTCCTCACTATTAGTCGACTGATCAACTCTCTGGAAATCACCATTAGTCGACTCCTGAATACCCCTAGTCGACTAGTCCTCCCTATTAGTCGACTAACCCACCTACTGCAGTCGACTAACATGCACTGAAACCAGAATCTCGGGGTTTCTTTCGTAAGGATATTCAATAAGGAATAGGTCATGTAATATACCGTTAGAAAGCTAATCAAGTCTACTTTCCAACGGTTCATACCATGTCATCATCAGATACTTGTAACTTAAGCTATGACTGAAACATTGAAGGTTGGTCAAAACTGTCAGGCTGCAGAATTCAGCACAGCTGATAGGTTTTTGAATTTCTGGAGCAGTTTGGTTAATCAAAACCTATCATGTAATAGGTCATTGGAAAGGTAGTGGAGTCTAGTTTCTAATAAATCTTTCCTCGTTCTATTCCTATACGTAGGATGAAAGTTATCATAAAAACTCCGTTGGTTACACCACCTACACTCCATAAATTGTTATCATGTATCCCCATGTTAGGACTTGTTGATTGATGCATATGTGCCGTTTTAGCCTTGTCTCATGCTTCATGCTTGTATTGTATAATATGTTTCACGATGAATCTTATGTTTGGGTCATGTGATTGAACCTTGTACCTAATAACCTATTTCTGGTAGTATATCACTCTAGTCACTCATCTTGTCATGTTTATGTATGCCCATGCTATTACTTGTCTTATTTCTATACTTGTACATTGCCGTGGTATTATTACTTCCCTATTTTATAACATGCGTGGCAGACCCTTCGAGGTCGTTGAACCCTAAGTTATGGATTGTGTCCCCACTTGCCTTGCCTTAACCCACCTTTGTTAGTTATCTACTTTTAACACATGTATGTCACACAACACAAAGTATGTGACTACTTGACCCACTGGCATGCTACCCCCCTTGTGAGTCCCTATTGTTATGTCATGATTGACCCGGCCCTTTATACATTTATTGTCATGTTTTATTGCTTGCTATACATCACCACCTTGTCATGCTATCACCTAAACCAAGCATGATGTACTTGACTTGTGATTGTCATCTTTACGGGAACCTTGACCTGTTATACTGTATCATGATCAGTGACCTGTATTCCTGCTTTATATGCAGTGACCTGTATTCCTGCTTTATATGCAGTGACCTGACTATATATACTTATGTACTCCTGATTCCTGATCATGACGTATTCCTGTTATTCCCGTAAACTGATAATCTTTAATAAACTACAACATGTATGGGTATGGGAGGAAGTGATGGATGCCGGAATGATATCTTGCTTATAGCTTGGGAATATGTTACCTGATTACGTACCTCTATAAGTGGAGATAGACATCTTGCTTATAGCTTGGGAATATGTTACCTGATTACGTACCTCTATAAGTGGAGATAAACATCTCGCTTATAGCTTGGGAATATGTTACATGATTGCTTCCACGTACCTCTATAAGAAGAGATATCAGTTTTCCATCTACTTCCGGTAACAAACCTCGAATAGCTTATATATGGATGTATGTGAGTTGGGATCGATACCGAGACACATGCCTAGATATATGAGTTAGGCGAGTAATAATAATAATAAGTGTTCATGTTACTTCATAGTATGCGCTTGGATTACGATAATATGAGACAAGGGTATATTTATGAGGGTTTCCTTGTTTGGATTATTCCTTCGATGTACTAGTCTCATGGAGTCGTAATCCGAAACCATGCAACCAGATTGCTCGCCCTGATTACTGTTACGATACATGTTATGTCCTCCTGTCATGCCTATTATATATTTCTTGTTATGATTCCCTGTCAGGATTCCAGTGATGATTCCGGATTGTTGACTTATGTCTTTCTTGTTTGGTATTCACGTTATGGTTATCGCATGATTTGCAATTCTGATTCTATATGCTCGGGATTGCGGTAGTATGAGACAAGGGTATATTTATGAGGGTTTCCTTGTTTGGATTATTCCTTCGACGTACTAGTCTCATAGGACCGTAACCTAAGCATATACAATCACTTTTGCTCGTAGTTAGCATTACCTTGGATTTCCCGTTTCATGATTATTACATCATACCGTTTTTATATTCCATACTCGTGTTTTAACCTTACTCATGTATCTTAGCCATTTGGCATGCAGTTCATCTATTACTATATGTCTTGACCCCGTGGATTTGCACATTCAGGTTCTGTAGCTAGATCGGAGTGGAGTTGTCCACCGTAGCTCGAGCTCTCCTTGCGAGCAGGCATTCTAGCTTCAGCTCCTTGTGCCTGACTTCCTTTGACTCACGGGATCTCCATCCTACTCGTGAGCCTTTTTGTATTTCTGCTGTACCTTTTTCTTTTGGACTTGTATGATAAAAGACATATGGACTATGTATTGTTTATCATATACTGTGATGACTTGTATTGTACTTTATGTTGGCATATATGTGTGTATACCATGTTTTGCGTTGCACTCTGATCATTTCTTGTTGTACTTTTGCTTAGCGTATATACGTGGGGGCCTTTCCTGACCTACGTATATACGTCGCAGTGACGTCCCCGTATCTACGGAATCGGGGCGTTACAACATATTTTTGTATAAATTATAAGAAATTATTTTGGATTAAGTATGTGCGCAAAAACGTGTGTGATAGAGCTTCAAACCTATCCACTATTCTTTAACAAACTATAAAACTAAAAACAAAATAATTAAAGACTTCTTGAGCAATCTTCAAGTCTTTGAGCCATGCTATCCTTGCTAGAGCCTTCTTCTTCTATGATCCTTCCTTGATGTGCAATATGCCTTCATAGCTTTATGAACCTAGAAGTTGTTGCAATAGCAAGCAATGCCCTCCAAACATGGTACTTATCCTGAAACTTATCTTAAGCAAATTCATTAGTACCAAATAGCTTTTATTTGGTTTGTCATCATCAAAACACAAAACAATTGGAGAGTGTAACCTCTTGGGCCAACATTCTTCGGTCAGAATCTTCAAGGGGAGCAGTAGTTAAGATGCTCCTCATGGTGCGCTGATCCCCAACATGAATAAGTGTATCCCGAGCAGGAGAGCTTCGCTCGCTGAATAGTGAAGCCTGCCCTTGAAACTGCAGGCTAACATTGCCGTCTAGCTCCCTGGCTGTGCCAAAGAGACTATTTAGAGGACCGAGAGTATAGTGCACTGCAAGAACAAAGAGAAACTATGATTAGTTCATCTGCCAAACAAGAGCTAAAACAAGAATGCAATTTTTATTAAGCATAGCCTCGCTCTCCGAGTGAAGCTGGCCTAATGATAGCTTCACCCTGAAGTTTAGCTTCGCAGCTGCAGCTTAACTCCGCACTCCACACGAAGACAGGATGCAAGAAAATATCCAAGTGTTAGCTTCGCTCTGGAAGCTTGACCTCGAACAACTGGACGCGACGAAGTCCCAGGAGCTAACTTCGTCATGAAGGTATTATTGCCTTAAGATTATTTTAAGGGCATTAAGGTCCTTTTCAGTTACACTATAAAGGTCAGCTTCGCATCCTATCATTCAACAGGAAGTGAACCGCCTAAGGGATAGCTTCGCCTGAAAGCTTAAAGAAGGGACCCTTCAGTTCTGAGATTCCCAATCAAGAAATCTATGGAAATTCATGGAATCGAACTCCCTAAAATCATCAGATCATAATTGATCGTTCTGGGTTCATCGAAAGATAGCCAGAAATTGGCTTTAAGAGAGAGATGAAAATCTCTGATCAAAAGGGAAAGATCCCTGCCGGCGATCGGTCGTTCGATGATCGGAGGAGGAGAAGGACCCTCCGTCGTAGAGGTTGTGACCTCTTTTCCTGCTCGTCTCCTGGGAGCCATTGAAGAACTGTGGAAGTCTTGAATTCTTGAATGAAGAAAGAAGAAGAAGAAGAGAGTCAAAGTTCTCTGAAAATTCAAAGAGAAGTGCCTTCTCTTTCAGGCCCGATCAGGCTTTTATAGGCTGATGATTGCCTAAACGACACCTCGAAAGGAGCGTAGGCAGTCGTTTCAAATTAATTTGAAACGACGCCTAAAGCGCCTTCCCGAGAAGTGTTACTTCAGCCCCACTAAGGGCTAACTCCGCCATGAGTCTAGTGCTGACTTAGCGCAACACTTGGATAACACCGCTGAGAGTTCAAACTTCGCAGGGAATTCATGCTAGCTTCGCTAGAAGCTCGTTCCTGATTCAGATAGGATTCTGTCTTTAACTTCGCATGAAGTTTAGCTCCGTCGGTCCATTCCAGGTCTTCTCAATTCAAAAAGGAGAGAAATAAAGCAAATAAGCAGAAAGTGAACTTTTATTGATTTAAAAGGGAAGGTACATTGATAATACTACATCAAGGTTATGTTTCGTACAACAGAATCATTTGCTCCAAAGACATACAAGTAGTCCTATCTACTTCCAAGTCAAACCAAATGGACACGAAAGGCCATCCTCCTGCAAAAGACCGTAATCCTTCGCATAATGGCAGGTTTTGCCATCAAGAAGCTAGATCTTCTTTGATGAAATTGGCAAAGGACCGATTGCCACCGGAAAGCTGGATCTTCTTTGATGAAAATTAGCAAAAGAAGGATCCGAGACCTTACAGGTGACGTCCGCTTTCCCGAAGTGGATCATCTCAGATAAGCGACTACCAGCCCCACCTCAAAGTGGATCATCTCGGATAAGCGACTGCCAACCTCTTCTAGTAACACACATTAGCTGCCCCAGTTTGTTCCTCCTGCTTAGGATTTTAAGTTTTAACTGGAAAAGCAAGAGGCAACTTTCTGGTCTCTTTCATCAAAACAAAAGATTGGCGAACATAGCTCACTACAACCCAAACTGGAAACAAGTTAGCAGTTAAGTCAAAAGAAAAGCTGCAAAAGTGAAATGCTAAGTCAAATTCTTTGGGGCGAAGCAATTTATATCCGATTCAGTTGCATTTTAAGGATTGATTTCAGTTAAGCAAAAGATAGCCTCATTTGCGCAGTAATAAGGGGCTAGCTCCGCATAAGCCAAGTCCTAACCTCGCCTATATGGCTAAGCCAGACTGATCCAGAGGGACGCAGTCTTGACCCCACCTATATGGCAAGACTGGCTCAAACTTGAAGAGACTAAGTCCCAATTCTTGCCTATGTGGCGAACTTAGCAGGCAAGCATGCAATGATCTTTTTTTGATCAAGTGAAAATAATAGCTTCGCTGGGAAGCTGGGAAATAGGGCTGAAGCCCTTCTCTGCAAACCAGTCAGATACAAAATGAAGAACAAGGGAATCAATCCCTGAGGCAGCTGATAAAGCTAAATTAAGGGAGATAAACTCCCTAAAGTCATTAGTTCATTGGTAAAGTCTCTGGGTGACAGAGACTCACCAGTTCTTGGCCGTTAATGACCAGAGTGGGCACCCCCACTAGTTCAGAGACCTGAGTATTTTTCTCTAGACAACCAAGAGAAGTCATGAACAGACTGCTTCTTTGCAGAGGACTTCAAGTGTCCTATTTATAGGCCTCAAGGCCTGAGTGCACCGCTGCTGCTTCAAGCATAGAAGCGCTAGCGAATTTAAGGCATTTACTGAGCCTTGAGAAAGGGAATAGTCTCCCTCGGAAATGCGCAAGGAAAGAATGATCTCCCTCATTAATTCAAGAGAAGTTACTTCAACTTCGGGAAAGGACATAATCCTTCTCGTGACTGGCCGAAAGCAGTTGGCCTCACGAAGGAATGACGTTCCAAGATCAATTTGAAGCGAATCTACCCCGGGAGGCTCAGACGCGGAGCTACCCAGACGCGAAGCTACCCAGAATCGTGAATCTACACGATTCTTCGGCGAATTTATCCCAAAGCAGGATTAAAAGCGAAGCTGAACTCAACCACCATGGCGACATTCGTACTTCGCATACCACCGATCAAAGCAATTCAAAGTATTTCAAAGCCTGAACCATTCCATTGCAGACTTTCGAAAACTTTGAAGGGGGTCTTGTTGACATTTTAAAAAAGACAAGATTCCTGACTGGCCCGAATAATGTCTAAACTTGTTGACATTTACAAAAGACAAGTGACAGACAAGCTGACGACTAGTTCTATACCCATCTCCGAGGGACAAATCAGCAACTTGGACTCTACTGATCAAGTGAAGCAGATGGTGAGCCTAGATTGTCTTTGAACAGACCTCAGCAGGTCTAAGATGCTAGGTTAGCTCAACACTTAGCATCACATGAGCCCAAAGGGATAGCCTCGCCTAAGAGGCTAAGATTCCCAACTTCGCCTTGGAGCCGTTCAAAGCTCCATCAGGAAGCTAACTTATAGCTTCGCCTGAAGCGCTCAGTTAACTCCGCAGAGAGTTAGTTTCGCTCGAAGTCACACGCAACCGCGCAGAAGGATGTTTGGTAGCTTCACCACAGATGATTATCCAGCTTCGCTGAAGAGCTTTCTTCTGACTTCGCCAGATGCTTCTTCCAGCTCCACTGCGAGCTCGACGCGGCAGCTCCACTGCGGGTCTGTCATGGTCAACCTTTGACCAATTAAATCTCCAGATGAGATCAAATCAATTCAAGATCAAATCTGAGATTAAATTTGGTAGTTGTTTACCATAATCCCTTGACTCTCCTAAAACAAGTAAGAGGATCAGGGGAGATCTTCCAATTATATGGAAAGAATCAAAACAGATCAGGGGACCGACCTATCTGCTACTTTTAGCTTTGCAGAAGCTGATCTTAGTCTCGCAGCAAGGCTACTTTCTAGATTAAACAGATTGACTCAATCTGTTTCCAGGTTTTTAAGGGTCAATTATACCCCTACTCTCTCTATAAATAGCCCACCAGGGGCACAAGGAGAGAGGACGACCAACACGCAAGAGGTGAGAGGCTAAAAACAGAGAGACGGTGATTTGTCACATACATTGCATTTATGTTGTCACTTTACCACACTTGTATGCTAATAAATGATATTAATAAGTGTGTTTTTCTTTGCTACATGTAGGCCCAAATGCTCAAAGAAATAAATGAGGAACAAGCCCAAAAGCCCACTTTATTCTGAATTAATTTAGAATAAATTCGAAGTGAAGAAATCTGGGCTATATCTTGGCATATCAAGGGGTTGAGAAAAATTCTCCTTGAATCGAGGAATCGAAGCCAGAAAATCAAAAGCTGATTCAGTCAACGGTTGAAGCAGCAACAGGAAAACCAGCAGGAGATGCGAGCCCCACTTCAAACCAGGAGCCTCCTCCCCTTTGGTGTGGCCACGTGGCCACACCAGGACCGCGAAAATGCGGCCCAAGCCGCGTTTCCGCGGCCAACTGAAGGTTGTTGGGGGAGCGTTTGCTCCCCCAACGTTCCCTGGATCCTGATTCTTTGGTTTTTGGCTATAAATACCTCTTTCAGCAGAGAAAAAGGCAGCGAAAATTAGGATTAAATTTTGCACTTATTTTCTTAGGATCTAGGTTCATTGTTAGCTAGAAAGAAAGTTGTAATCTTGCTTTTTAAGTTGTAGTCCAGTTTCATAAACTTGTGAGAGAGAGGACTGAGAGCTTGTACTTGAAGGTTGAAGTGACAGCAATACAAAAGTCGGGCCGATTTCTCTTTCACTTGCAGTACGGTATGCTTTATATTATGTCATTATTTTCTTCGCTTTCCATGAGTAAATAAACACTTTTTCTGGGCTAGCTATCGACTCTCTTTTGTTTTCTTCTCTTCTGCTTTTAAAAGAAAAAGTCCCGATGACTCATATGCATGCCTCCCTTAAAAGCCTTTCTTTTTGAAAGTGTTCTTGAAGGCACATGAGGATGGGTATGGATAGTTGAATTCACCATTCTTTCTTGAACTTCTTGTGAATCGTTTTTAATTCATTCTTGCTTCTTCGCGCTTTATGTTTTAATATCCGATTCCAACTCTTTCTTGAAGAAAAAGGACTCAAACCTTCTGCATCTTATGTGCTTTACTTAAACCTTTCTAAAGAAAAAGCAACTTTAAGTTTTGCAAATGATAACTTGAGGGACTTAATACTTTAAGAGAAGAATGACAATTGAGTAGGAAGATAGTAAGCCCAGATTTGATTTCATATTATAAACCAACATCACAACTCTTAAAGCTTTTTACAAGTCACCTTCTCCGAATCCTTTTCTGAAAGTTGAAATTTCTCTTTTTCATCTCTTTTCCTTACATTCTCTGTTTCCTAAAAAAAAAAACGAACACAAATTCCTTGTTTTTAAAACGACTCATCGAAAAGCTTCCATCGCATCCCTCCTTGTGGACACGACCCGTTAGCCACAAGCTACACGGTACATTCTTAAACTCATTGGTTGTTTCTTTATTTTAGCAATCAATTTTTGGCGCCGTTGCCGGGGAGGGAATGGTGTAGTTGTTTTAACAACTTTTGTGTGTTTGTTTCAGGGACTCGAAGATCAAGATCTAGCATTCAAGCTTTGCCAAGAAGACTTGAAAATTCTGTGCCCCTACTCTCGAAAGTAGGAAACAGAATTTCAAGAAATTGCTTTGAAAATCTGAAATTTTTTGTGACTACTAAAAACTTTGTTTTGCAGGACATATTGCTCGCAAAAACTTTAGTTTTTATATGTCATATTTGTGCTAGTGTTTCTATCCAACATCCCTGTTTTTAAGTCAACAGTAAAAGATTCGTTGAAAGTTAAAAATTGATTAGACATTTGCATTCTAGGCACAAGTCTTTTCAATTCTTTTACTTTACTGTTGAAGAGAGCTGGAGACAAGGTATGTATGCATAGCATATAGTTTAGAAAACATTCTTGGGTGATTTTGCTTTTGAATGCTACTTTCCTATATCTTGCACACTTGCACGAATCTATTCTAAGGGCAATACCCAAATCAAGATAAGGTGGGGAAGTCATTATCCTTCCTTAGCCCACAAACCATCTCCAAGCACGCACAACCTAAGCCTAATTAAAATTTGATAGACGTTGGCCTTAGGGACATCTCGAACTCAATAGGAGATTATCCTAAAGAGGAAAAGTGTTGGAAATTGACTCCTGTAAAATCAGTGTCTGTAGGCTGTCTAAAAATCATTAAAGACAAGCCATTAAAAAAGGCAGAGTTTCAGGTTCTAGATGCAGGACTAATGATGGTCTCAAGGCGCGTGGGCTCGACACCCGCGTCTCAACCTCAAGGCGCGTAGGCTCGACACCCGCGTCTCAACCTCAAGGCGTGTGGGCTCGACACCCGCGTCTCAACCTCAAGGCGCGTGGGCTCGACACCCGCGTCTCAACCTCAAGGCGCGTGGGCTCGACACCCGCGTCTCAACATCAAGGCGCGTGGGCTCAACACCCGCGTCTCAACATCAAGGCGTGTGGGCTCGACACCCGCGTCTCCACATCAAGGCACGTGGGCTCGACACCCGCGTCTCAACCTCAGGGCGCGAGGGTCTAAGGCCCACGTCTCGGTTATAACCGCCCTGGTTATGGGGCCAGTCACCGCCCACATAGCGGGGAAGTTAGCCCCTCATTGTGGAGCACTTTTAGGGGACACGTTCACCCCTGAAGCCTCTATAAATAGCCCTGCCTCTATGAGGAGAGGAGGACACGAGAGATCAGAGATAGACAACAGACTACACCCAGGCAGACAGAGAGAGAGAACCAAGAGAGAGCTCAACTCTTCAGCAAGCTTGCTGCGTACAAGTTGCTCTTTACCTACCTTCTCTTTAAGAGTTTTGGTAGACAGAGCTGTGCTACTCCTTCTACCAGCCGAAGAGAAGATCCCCGAAGGTCTAGACGGTCACCCGGTCAACGGAGAACAAGATTCACTCTCCATCGCCACACGAAGAACCCAGCCTTAAACAAAGAGAGGATTCAAGACTCAACATTCTCCCTCCCTTGTAATCGGAGCATTAGTCCGTTGTAATCTTTCAGTTGATTCAAGGAAACTTTACACGAACCATTCTCCGTACGCATACAAGAGATGGCGACTCCGCTGGGGAATTCATTTGTTACCGACGAGCAAATCGTGGCGCAAGGTGACATCCTCCGTAAGGGGAAGATGGTCGAATAGCTAGTTGTCGAGTTCGACCAGGCGAAGTACGAAGAGTTTCTCTCTTCCGGCTCCAAGAGCCCAAGGACCCGCGTCTGCAGCAGGGTCTCGGCGGGGAATGGCCCCGAAGCCCGATCAGAGGCTCTCTCGGGCGCCGCCGCTGCCAACTGTGCTAAGGCGGATACACGCGCCAACGCCTCTCAGGAGGCCCGCATGGTCTCAGGCACAACTGCCGTTGCGACCAACCGCGCCGCGCGAAACACACGCGTCAACGTCTCTCAGGAAACCCGCGTGGTTAAAATCTCTGGTGTCCAGCATCAGGTCGTCGTTGGTCTCTCTCCACCTCCACGACGCAACCGAAATGCTGAGCGTCGTCAGAGGAGGCGTGCGCGTCAGCTTCAAGTTGGAACTTCTGATTGTCCAACTGAGGTTGCACGCAATGCACAAACTGGCGTCTTAGCTGCGCTGCATCCAGCGCGCGAAGTCCGCGTTTGGCGGCCAAAACGCGAGACTTCCCAAGTTAGGTCATCTGAAGACCAACTTATCAAACATCAAGGTGAAATCTCTGCACCTCGTCAGACGCAAGAGGTACGCCCCCATAGGCGTGGGGCCCAGCAACCCACTCCCTCTCAAACTCTTCTGCCCCGACGCACTAAGCGGCAACGCGACAATCGCGTCTCGTCTCAACAGAGACGCCAGACGCGCGTCTTACAGCCGTTGCGCGAAACTCGCGTCCCTAAAACCCGCGTCCAGCATATGGATGCCTCCCGTCTTCGACGTTGCGAGGTTAATCTCTTCGATCCC
Organism: Agave tequilana; assembly: GCA_038442645.1. Taxonomy (NCBI): domain Eukaryota; kingdom Viridiplantae; phylum Streptophyta; class Magnoliopsida; order Asparagales; family Asparagaceae; genus Agave; species Agave tequilana. The sequence goes on from JAVJIF010008593.1 coordinate 164,003, forward strand.
CCTCCCGTGGATCTGAGGGATTACTTAACGAAGAAAAGAAGTGCCAATCAGGTCACTTTATCATGTTGCTGCCAACGGCTCATCTCTATGCTCTCCGAGTGCCGTTGTGGTTCAGGTGTGCACCAGCAATCTTTAGTTGGACAGCTGACCCTGATACCCCCGTCAGCCAAAAGAAGACGCTCTCATAGGCGGAGGAGGTTCTCTGATGCTGAATACCCAGAGCTCACTGCGAATATGACAAGCAGGAGCAGAGAAAAATAGCCTGCAGTCAGCTCTGACGAGTCTGACTCTGAACCGGAAGGAGTGTATCGACACACTCGTACCCGGACCGGGGCCATCCCCCCGATTGATTATAATGCCCTAGCCCGGGGCATCAAAGTGAACGACTCTCACTCTGCAGTAGCCGAATCGCAGGCCTCGAATTCTTCCATCGAGAAGGAGGCCTTCACCTACATGACGAGCACTCCCGAAGAGACAGCCCGGCACCTGGACCTGCAAGCTCAGATCCAGAAGGAACAACTTGAGATGATTCGTGCTCAGCAAGAATCCATCGACTCTCTCAAGCAGATGCTTGCGCAGTTGCTCGAAGACAGGAAGAAATCTCCCCCTAAAAAGTCTAAAGGCAAGGGAGAAAGCTCGTCGTCTGTGCGCCCTGATGGAGAGAAGCCCACCCCGACCTCGTCCAAATCCTCGTCGCAAGGGAAGGACGACCAAAATCAGGGGAAGATTCATTCTGAAAGAATGAATCAATTAGAGCAACGCCTTGAGGCCCTCACTAACCGTAAAGGCCTCCAGGAAGTGGGAGTGGTCCGGCCTTATCCGGCCGAGTGGGACTTGGTTCCATACCCGCCCAAGTTTAAGGCTCCAACCCTCCAGGCATTCGATGATAAGGGTTCACCCAACCAACACCTCTACTACTTTAAATCCCAAACAGGGAATGTAGTAGACAATGATGCCATCTTGGCACGTCTGTTCATTGGCACCCTGAAAGGGCTCGCCTTCGAATGGTTTATGAAACTCCCGGAGGGCTCCATCAAGAACTGGGGCGATTTGGAGAAGCTATTCCTAACGCGCTTCTTCGAAGACGACTCGGAAGTCACGATGCCCACCCTTTTGGCTACCAAACAGCGAAAGGGAGAGTCCGTCAAATCTTTCGTGGTAAGATTTCGGAATATGGCACTCCGATGTCCGAGCGGCATGACCCAGGTCACCCTGGTGGAAACATGCCGCCACAATCTCCAAACCTCACTCCTTGCTCAAATAGGAGTTGCTGAAAGCCGCACCTGGAAGCAGCTGGTCCAACAAGGGGAACAGGCTGAGGAGATTGTTGCCCGCGTCAGGGCGGAAGAAGGGAAGCCACGGCCAGAGAGGTCAACCAGGCGTGCGCCAGACACATCCCTCCAGACAAAGCGGAAGGATAATTTGGCAACGGAGACCAAATCTCCCGCCAAACCTCAACCGGTCAAGGCAAGTGGCGCTTCAAGCCAGCCACGCGCCAACAAGCAGTATTCTTTCAAGGAGGAACATGTCGATTCGCTCTTTAAGCTACTCAACAAAAGCAATAGACTAAAGCTCCTTGAAGCCAGGCGCCCTAAAGAAGTCGGTAAAACCGACAATCCCAATTACTGCTTATACCACAGGATGTTGGGACACCCCACCAGAAGCTGCTACGTCTTCAAGGACATCCTTCAGGCCCTGATTGACGCGGAGGTATTAAAACTCCGACCAGAGCAGAAGAAGGTGACGGCTAACATGACGTCAGTTCTCCAGTTCGGAAGACAACCCCCAACGCCTTCGAGGGTGGTCCCTGTTCCGAAAGGAGAGCTAAGAGTGATCAACATAGATCCTCACCAGCAACAAGAGAAAGGCCTGGTACCTGTCCCCACGCCTCGAGGGGAAATCATGTGGGTCCACCCTGACCTTGTTGACGCCCAGCAATAGACTACTGTAACTAATAAGAAGTCCAAGGGCAAGGCAAAGGCGTCATCCTGCAATGTGGTGTGTGCCTCTTCTCGAGAAACGGATACCGATATTCCTTCGCTAACCGACTAGAAAGAGGAGACAATAATTCTGGTCGCAGAACCCAGTCGGCTAGTGGCAGAAACCCGCTCAGGACAGCCCTACTTAAAGCAGTATGGCGAAACGGCGGCAACCCCTCCACAACCAGCTGCAGAGCCAACCAAGCCCTCCATAAAACCACCGGTGGAGAAACAGAAGGAGATTCGATTTTCTCGAGCCCTTCAAAAGGGCATCGCGGAAGGATCTACGACGCCTTACCGCTTTGATGTCCTGGCTCAATTGGCCAACATCCCGGCACGGATTACCTTGTATGAGCTTCTTAGGCTGTCAAAGTCAACCAGAGAAGCTCTACAAGAGGCTCTGGCAAATGCTGAGGTCTTCATGACCCAGGTGCCAAAGGAGGAAGATGTAGAGAATTGTCTCCACACCTCCCAGAATGCCCCCTGCATCACCTTCACGGCAGAGGATATGCAGGTTAAAGGGAAGCATGATCGACCCCTGTACTTCACAAGGTATATTGGATCATCTGAAGTGAACCGCATTCAGGTAGATCCAGGGTCTGCGTTGAGCATCATGCCTCGCCGGGTCATGCAACATCTGGGCATTCCTACTCATCGTTTGAGCCCTAACCAGACAACTATCTATGGGTTCAATGCCAACAGGACCCGTCCGATGGGGAAGATTAAGCTCAAATGCCAGATTGGAAGTTTAAAGTCGGAAGTGACATGCTACATCATTGATGCCGACACTTCCTACAACCTATTGCTGGGACGGCCGTGGATTCACCGCAACTCCATCGTTCCCTCTACTCTCCATCAAGTCATGAAATACATTGACGAGAATGGAAAGGTGCAGACGTTGATTGCCGAAAGGCATCCATTCAAAGGGGTCGAGAATTATTTCACAGACTCCTTACTGTACCAAGATCTCGTGGAGACGGATGAGGTCCCGCAACCGGAAGAACCAGACTCTGGCAATGAAGCCGACACCGAGCTGGAGGAAGATGAGTGTGTGTGGGAGTTAGAGCCACCTGTAACGGGCATTACTAAGCCTGATGTTGATAATACCTCCGCCGATGATGTAGGCGGTTGGTACATTAATGAAGAATTGGAATTAGCGTATTTTTCTGTGTTTGCCTCTGATTCAGTACCGTCAGACACTAGTACCGACGTGGATGATGACTCTGGTCGGCAATGGATGCTTTGACATCATTGCATGTACCAGTGAAATCGTCCTTTAAAACATGTCGAAATGTCGGCGATGCGCAAGAATCAATATTCATGGTTCCAGCAAGAAGGAAAGGCCAAAGACCAATTCTCTTCGGACGAATTGAATCTGAACCAATGACTCATGAAGAATCAGAAAGCGAGCAGGAATCCCCTCAGTTCGATCATTATGAGCCGAAGGCACTCAGAATGATGAAAAACATGGGGTATGACCTAACCAGCAGACCCGGGTTGAACTTTGGCAAAGGAAGGAGAACGCTACTTCGATCCTTTGTGTCGAAAGGAAAAGCACCCGATTATTATCATCAGACTCGCAGGGGGTTGGGCTATGTATCAACTCTGGCTCCATCAGCCTCTGATTCTCGAGAATCGTCAGGTCACGATTACTCTTCAGGCACGTCATCATGGGAGTCAGATGCTAGTGTCGGCAACATCTTCAGAGAATTTTCAGTGAACATGGTTTCAACAAGCCACCTGGAAGACGGAGATAAAGAAATGATCCAATCCGATACAGATTCTTGGATCAGACATTTAAACACTCTTTGGGACACCCGCTTTGAGCAGCGAGAGCCACCCACAGAAGACAAGGTTGTTCAGATCAATCTAGGAGATGAGGCTAACCCTAAACCCATCTTCATAAGCGACGGCCTGTCACCGTCGGAGAAAAAGGATCTAATATCCCTTGTTCAAGAGTACAGAGATGTCTTCGCTTGGAATTACGAAGACATGCCTGGACCGGATCCTCAAGTGGCTATGCACCGCCTCAACATCAATCCGGATGTAAAGCCTGCAAACAACAACAGCGACGGTTCCGTCCAGAAGTAATGGAGGCGATTCAATCGGAGGACAGAAAGCTCATAGATTCTGGGTTCATTAAGGAAGAGCAACATCCCGATTGGGTAGCCAACATCATTCCCGTTGCTAAGAAAAATGAAAAGATCCGGATCTGCATCGACTTCCGTGATCTAAACGAGGCTTGTCCCAAAGACGAATTCCCACTGCCAATCACAGATGTCATGATTGACAATACTTGTGGATTCGAACGAATGTCCTTCATGGACGGGTTCTCAGGATACAATCAAATCAAAATGTATCCTGACGACGAAAAGCACACCTCCTTCAGGACACCATTGGGGGTCTACTGCTATACCGTCATGCCCTTTGGACTAAAGAATGCGGGGGCAACATATCAAAGGGCTATGAATGCCATTTTCCAGCGGCAAATACGCAAAATGGTGGAATGTTATGTTGATGATATTGCGGTGAAAAGTCGCGCTAAGGGTGATCACATAGCTGACCTGAAGGTGGTCTTTGACATCATGCGAACTCATCAATTGAAGATGAACCCCACCAAGTCCTTCCTGGGCGTGGCCAGTGGTAAATTCTTAGGATTCATTGTAACCTCCACCGGAATCCATTTAGACCCGGAAAAGGTTCGCGCTATCCAGGACATGCAACCTCTGAGAAATCTTAAGGAACTCAGGGGATTGCAAGGACGATTGGCGTACATCCGCAGGTTCATCTCAAACCTCTCCGGAAGATGCCAACCCTTCGCTAAGTTGATGAAGAAGGGTGTCTCGTTCATTTGGGACGACGCTTGCCAACAAGCGTTCGAGGAAATCAAGCAATACCTCACCCAACCACCAGTCCTTGCAGCTCCAATATCCGGGAAACCTTTCTTGGTATACGTCTGAGCAATGGATCATTCTTTGGGAGCTCTACTAGCTCAGAATGATGATCAAGGACGAGAGCGAGCAATCTACTATCTGAGTAGAACAATGATCGGAGCCGAACATCGGTATAACCCGATCGAGAAGGAGTGTTTGGCATTAGTGTTCGCCATTCAGAAAATGCGACACTATCTGGTAGGCCAAACCATAAATGTCCTATCAAAAGTCAACCCCTTGAGGTTACACATGACAAAGCCTTCATCGCTAAATGGCCGACTGGCAAAATGGGCCATATTGTTATCTCAATATGAAATGCACTTTTTACCACAAAAGGCCATTAAAGGTCAAGCGGTGGCGGATTTCCTGGCTGAGCATCCAGATCCGAGGGCAACCAAGCTCTACGATGATCTCCCAGATGAGGTCGCTGAAGCCTGCCAGACCCAGACATCCTTTGAAAGGCAGGTGTGGCAACTTTTCTTTGATGGTGCGTCCAGAACGAGCCCAAAAGGACACCTAGTAGCAGGGGTAGGAGTAGCACTTGTCTCCCCACAGAACTATGTGATTCCTCGAGCTGTCTCATTAACCGAACCTTGCTCCAACAATGTAGCGGAGGAAAATGCTCTTTTGATTGGGATGTAGTTCGCCGATGAGATTGGCGTTAAAAATCTCGAGGCATATGGCGACTCTAAACTCATCGTCAGCCAAGTTCGCGGGGAGTACGAGGTCAGACATGAAGACCTAGTACCCTACTACAACGCAACTATCCGCATGGTCGAAAGGTTCACAAACTTCTACATTGACCATGTACCGCGCAGACAAAATGCGCACGCAGATGCACTTGCATCCCTCGCGGCCTCCTTAGCTCTTCCAGCTGGAGCAATGGAGAAAGTATTCGTCTACAGCCACGACCTGTATTGCCCGAGAACTGCCCTAGAAGACTATCAGGAGTCAAAGGGAGAGTGTCAAGGCAAAGAAGCGCTGGAATTGTCAACCGGGCCAGAGCTTAAAGACTGGCGATTCCCCTATATCGACTATGTCTTGTACGGCATCCTGCCTGAGGATGCCAAAGAAGCAGTTGCCATTCGAAGGAAAGCCCCCAAATTCTACTATAATGCGATTACGCGAACATTATATCGTCGATCGCATGACGGGATCTTGCTCCGCTGCCTTTCACCAAAGGAGGCACAGGAAATATTAAAAGAAGCCCATGACGGTATGTGTGGAGCCCATCAACCTGGCCCAAAACTTGCATACCGACTCCAAAGGCTGGGATATTATTGGCCTAAAATGATCGCTGACGCCATCACTTATGCCAAAAGATGTCGCGCCTGCCAAGTACATGGCGATTTCATCCATCAAGCACCAGGATACCTTCACTCTACAACCTCTACCTGGCCATTTGAAATGTGGGGGATGGATGTAGTTGGCCCTATCAGCCCGCCGTCATCAAAAGGACATCGGTTTATTTTGGCAATAACTGATTACTTCTCCAAATGGGCTGAGGTCGTTCCTTTGAAGGAGGTGAAGTCATCTGATGTGATCAAGTTCGTGAAACATCACGTCATCTATCATTTTGGGATACCTCGACGAATTGTCCACGACAATGGGCCCCAGTTCATCAGTCAAGCTTTCCAAAGGTTCTGCGCTAAGTTCAGAATCCAGAGTGTGTCCTCAACGGCATACTACCCCGCCGCTAATGGTCTCGCAGAAGCTTTCAACAAGACCATTGGCAAGCTCATCAAGAAATTCGTCTCGAAAAGTCAACGTGACTGGGACGACAAGTTAGGTGAATGCTTATGGGCTTATCGCACAACTGTGCGAACCCCGACTAAAGCCACGCCATTTTCTTTGGTATACGGGTGTGAAGCCATGCTTCCACTCGAAATCCAAATTCCATCTCTACGCGTTGCCTTGACAACAGAGATGACAACAGAGGAGAAGCATCAACAGCGACTCCAAGAATTGGAAGCCTTAGACGATAGGCGTCTGCAGGCCCAACAGCAAATCGAGCTCTACCAGGCTAGAATTACCAGAGCCTTCAACAAGAAAGTTAAAGTGCGAACTTTCAAGAAAGGCGATCTTGTCTTAGCCGTCAGAAGACCCATGGTAATGACGCACAAGACAAAAGGAAAATTCCAACCCAAATGGGAAAGGCCATTTGTAGTAGAGTCAGTCTACTCAAATGGGTCATATCGTCTCATAACTTCAAATGGCGATACACTCATGATGCCGATCAATGGCAGATTCTTGAAGAAATACTATCCCTAGATAGTGTTCTTCCTCAGATCAAGTTCAAAATTACACCTCTGATCAAAACAAGAAGAATTTCTTCATTAAAACATCCGACGCCTCCGACGGCTAAGGATAGAGGAAAATGTTGGCCTCTAAGCCCAACATAAGTCTTCGACAACTTATCATGCTAAGGGGAATAGTATGGCTAGCCCAACTCAAACGGTAGTTGGTAAAGACATATCAAATCCGTTGATAGCTGAGGGTTTGCTAAAAATCCTAAGTGGACTCAACTCCACTCTCCCCTCCAAAATCCCTTACCAATTCTCATCCACAGAATGGTAGGCCTACAAGATACAGTTGTTGCTAAGTTAACACTATACCTCTGGCACTTCAAACTCTACCTGCCCATTCTTATCAATAGAATGACAGGTCCTCAAATTGCTCATATCGCAAATCAAGTTTCTGTCAAGTTAATATCACACATCTAACAAATTACTATTAAGTTAACATTACACTTCTAAACAGTACATCAAGTTTCTGCCAAGTTTAATACCACACCTCTAACAGTCACTTTCCTCCAGACTTCCATGTCGAAGCCGAAATGGATGATGCTAAGTTCAACATCACACCTCTAGCATCCAATTCATTGTTAAGTTCAACAATACACCTATGACAATGAATTTCCCTCGAACTTCCGTATCAGAGTCGAGATGACCAATGCTAAGTTCAACATTACACCTCTAGCATTACCCTCACTGTCAAGTTAAACATCACACCTATGTCAGTGACACTTCTGTTTTCCCAAATGAAACTGAAGTATTTCTGATTCAGGTTAATATCACACCTCTGACTCACATCCTTGTCAGGTTAACATCATATTTCTGACAGGACTACATTCAACCCGTTAAGTTAATATCACACCTCTAACGGTAAAAACCTTCTTAGATTCCCCGCGGATCTAGATTCACTTGCTATTCTCTTCAATAGAATAACAAGTCTACCTAAACACATTGTTAGGTTAATACTACACCATTAACAGTGTTTTCCTTCAAATCCCCAGCTGAGCTTAATCAAGTGAATTCTAAACCTTGATAAAGGCCCATCTTCCCTGGGGGTACGAGTTCCACTTGTCATTCTCCTTTATAGATTGACAGGTCCACAAAATTATCTTATCTCCTGTCAAGTTAATATTACACCTCTGACAGCATGGGGGAGTTCCAAAAGTAGGATTTCTCTCTAAAAAGTTTGACTGTTTGAAATTATCATCATAGTTTTAACAAGTCAAAGTCCTTTGCTTCTATGCGTCTGACCAAAAAAAATTTCAAGACAATAGAAGGAGAAAAAGAAAAGTGTCACTTTTATTTATATCCAGGTACATGAAAGTGATACAAAAACGCTCTCTTATACAATAAGATTGAGTGTTATAGTTAAGGAGTATAAAGAAGTCTCTCTCTCTCTCAAAGGTTGTACTCGCTCCTCAGCTGCATGTTATTCCGAGTACAGGATGCTTGGAAAGGCGCCAAAGCAGGATCGGACATTGTGGCAACGATCAGAAGCTCGTTGCACCACGATGCATAGAAGCCTCTGGTTGACCGAGAACAATAGTGGTTCTTGAGGTCTGGTGGCAGCAGAATCTTCTGATCCCACCTGACCATCCGAAGCCGGGTTATGATCCGTCGAACATCTCCGTCCAAAGTGGCGGGTTATGATCCTTCCTGATGAACATCTCTTCCACCAGAAGCTCATCCAGTGAACATAGAGTCATCTCGATGCCACTTCTGGGGTGAGAGAGGAGGTCTTAAGACCTCACAGGGGATGCTAACCACCACTACATCCACTGCTACCCCCGCCGCCATCCTTACTCTGACCATGCCATGCCAGCAAGCATGACTGGTGCGTCGAATTCAAAGAGATCTTGGCGAGGGTTATGTCCCCGTCAGGGACCATGATTTCTTCCCTTGTGGACGACGGAGACTATGATTTCTTCCCTTGTGGACGAACATCGAACAAGTTCGCTGGCCGATATATTCTCCCACGGGCCCAGCGAACGTGAAATAGGATGATCAAGCCTACCTGCAAGAAGCAAACAAGGGAACTAGACAATTCAGAGCTTAGTATACTTCGACAGAAGAAAACTATGTCACAAACGCGGTTATTGCTGAAGACTGCAGACGCGGGAATGACCCGCACGCTGGGCCAGATTCCTACAAACAGACGTGAGCAAGACTGTGATACACACAGAATTCAAACGCGACCTAATTCCACATCCGCGTCTAAGATACATGGCACGCAGAGAATCAGACGCCAAAAATTGTCATCTCTCTGTTGGAGGAACAGGAGTTGCAAAAGTTCAGGCCTGAAACCTTCGACCCGAATTGAAATTCTTCCAAGTTAGTGGCCTCAAGACGCGAGCTCTGTGTGCAAAGCCCGCGGCCAGGTACCAACGACTTCAATACTTGCGTTCAAAAAAGTTTAAGTCGATGGCGCAAATTCTAGAAGAGGAATGCACCAACCACGACTTCGCAAGAAAGTCCAGATGATGTACTAAAATTCAAACTTGGTTGGATCTAAAATGTCATTGTAAGTGGACATGGTATACCCGCAGAGGCCTCTATTAAGAGTTAAACTCTCTGCATTGAGGCGCGGACGTAAAAGGTGCTCATGGAGACGCTTCCTATCATTGAAATCACTTGACAGTGGTAATCTACTGAAGAGACCAAACAGAAGTATGGAAGCTCTGGGTCATCTTCGTCCATGGAGGTAAACCCCTGATAGGGTCCTTGAAGGGAGAAGACAGAATCTCTCAGAGCACTCACTCTCAAAAAGAACACAGTCTAAGTATGGACTGTTAAAGAGAGTGGAAGAGCCCCTATTTATAGGCAGCCCATAATAACCGTAGTTAATGGTTCATCAATCGGAACCGTCGGCCTTAATGACCGCACGACTGTCAAAGCCCAATGGGAGGCTGACGCGTGGAGCGTCGCTTCGGGAAGCGTCGAAGACGCTGGTTTCCAACCGCCAGCGCTGTATTGGCATTAAAAGGCATTAACGCCTAAGCCCAATGAAGAACTGACGCGTGGACAAACCGCTTCGGGAAATAACGGATGATGCGGGTTCCCAATCGTCAACGGAGACTTGACGTTCAAAGATTTCATAAAATCTTTATCACAAGCTGTTTATAACGCCTGGGAAATCGTGCCAAAACGCAGGTGTGAGAGCTGCGTCTAAAGACCCACGTCCCCTCTTTTCTCAAAAATCGGCGTCCTCCTTCATTCCAAGTTAGAAGATCCTCCGCGTCTCTTGGATGATTCAAAGTCGATCCGCGTCTCTCAACAAAAGGGACTCATTATTAGGGGGCCCCAGTGAGAAAGCACATAAAGCTGCGTCCTAAGGCTTATGACTTCAGCAGAAAAAGCCCATCACCTTTACAAGCATCTTGGAGCTGCGTCTACAGCGCCACGTCCCTGACTGCGTTAATGTTAAGGGCGTAAGACCTCATTATCCTGAACTCTGCGTCTGGATAGAGTTAAGGATTGCGGCCAATGAACCACACTCAAAGTCGCGTCCTCCGCGTCTGCTTGAACCACGTCTTCACTGGCAAGTCAGAATCGCGTGCCTCAGAGCCGCATCTCTTTCGACGTTGCGTTTCATCAAAAGAACTTAGTTTTCCTAAGTTCAGTATTCACAGTCAGCCGGAGAGCACAATTAAAGACTGTGATTAAAGGATTGAATCCATCCGCAGCAAGGCAATGAAGGTGGAACAAAAATTTCAACAACTTTTATTATTCAAAAATGATAAAAGTAGATACAAACACTCTTGGTAAATAGAGTGTCCTTTGAAAAATACCTAGAGGGGGGGTGAATAGGTGTTATTGCTAATCTAACAATCTTTTTAAAACTAAGATGGATGAATGATGCAACGATCTCTCAAAACAAGACTAAGAGCCGAATACCCCGTGAGAGGTTCTGAACTCCTTCCTCCCAATTCCCCTTGAATGGGTTAGAGGTGCGCAATGCAACCTTGTTGTATGAGAATTGATCGAACAAAGGATAAATAATATACAATGATGAGATGCACACAAGATATCACAAGTATTACAAACTTGAAGTAATAGCACAAGGAAAGAAACATGATCACAAGCAAGTAATTAAAAGCAATAGAGTGCAATAGAAATTAAAAACAAAATAGAGAGCAAGAGCAAAAGACAATCGCAAACACAAGTATTTATTTCGAGGTTCGAGCCACCGCTCTACTCCCCGCTTTCACCTCCGTGAAGGGTTTCCACTATCCACCGAGGACGATTACAACGGTCTACCGAAGACCCGAGCACCGAGCTCCACCAAGTACAATAACCTCTACCGAAGAGGTGTCTCCACAAGAACAAGAAGAGGAACAAGTAACAAGAGTGATCACAACAAGATCACTAAACTCTTTTACAAACTCTCACTCTTTTACAACTTCCTTGTAGAATGAGTAAGGGAATTTTGGCCCTAAGGAGTGTAGTGAGAAAACTCAGTTGTAGAGAGGATTTTTGCTGGAAAACACAACTGAAAACAAGCTCAAGAAAGAGTTGGAAATGAAGGGCTTAAAACACTTTTCTTCTCTTTTGAAAAAACTATGAAAACTTGAGGATTTTTCTTGGTATTTTGTAAGAGAGTCTTCTCCTCTATTTATAGGGAGAGAAATAGGTTTAAAACATTTTATTTAGTCCTTATTTGCTCTGAAAAAGAATTGGAAAACCCTGAAAAAGTCTGCCAAAAAGCAATCTGGAAAACAGATTTCAGAATTGCACAAAAGAGGAAAGAGCCGTTGGGCATTTGCAGGCTTGGCGGTCGACCGGGCCGGTCGACCGCCAGCTCAGCTGGCAAAGAGCCGTTGGCTCGGTTCTTCTGGCGGTCGACCGCCCCGGTCGATCGAGAAAACCCGAGAGCAACTGCTCACAGTCGGTCGACCGGGGCGGTCGACCGACAGACGTGCACAAATGTGCACGTCCTGGCACTGGCGCCGGTCGACCGGGCCGGTCGGCCGGTCAGCCTGAAACAGGAAAAACAATATATTTTCTTGACTTAGAAAATTTAGTAAAATAGTTTTGGGTTTGAACAAACTTAAGTAACATGCTAGTAGGAGTATATAGACATGATCTAAACATGATATTTATTTTGTAAAACTTAGGGTCATGTAAATATCTACTAAGGCATGAAACCAAATTTAAAATATGAAAACTTAAATACAAGACTCACATTTTAACAAAACCAAATTGTGTATGTGTATCCTAGAGCCAATATCCAACACTCAAACTTTAACATTCTATTCTTACATTTGTTCTAGGTACTACAAGTGCTTCAAGAGGGCTTTTCACCATAAGGTCTTCAACACTTGATCCTTGAGCCCAATTTGAGTTGACTTGAGTCCAAAACATTTGCTAATAGGGAATAAACCTTCTAGATGAGTTAGATCCCTGAAACACACTTAACCAATAAACAATATTAGTACAAATAACTAATATGTTTTGTAATCATCAAAACACACTAAACAAGGGTGATTGTAACCTTGGGCCAACAATCTCCCCCTTTTGATGATGACAAAACATATACGTTATTTTAAACAAAAATGGAAGAAGAGCTTGGAAAGCTCCCCCTCAAATAATGCTATGTATCAATAATGCTATGAAAAGCTAAATACATAAGACATTGGAAACACATAGTTTTGTCAAAAACTCAAATACATCAAAATAGTACACCATAAACAAACAACAAACAAACTTATACTTTTTCTCCCCCTTTTTGTCATACATCAAAAGGGTTAAACAAAGCAAACAAAACATTTAAAAAAATTTATATTTAAGAATCCATAATGCAAACATTCAACTCACCACAAATAAAGGAAAATCTAGCATAATCCAATAGTTTAGTAAAAGTATCGGCAAGTTGAAAATCGGTAGAAACATAATCAATATCAATATCACCTTTCTCATAATGATCTCTAAGAAAGTGATACCTAATGTCAATGTGTTTGGTTTTACTATGTTGATTTGCATTCTTTGTCATGTGAATTGTACTAGTATTATCACAAAATATTTTAACATGATCAAAGTGTAAATCATAGTCGAGGAGAGTATGTTTCATCCAAAGAACTTGTGCACAACAAGCTCCGGCCGCAACATACTCCGCCTCGGCGGTTGATAGGGCTACCGAATTTTGCTTTTTGGAAGACCAAGATACAAGACAATTACCTAAGAATTGACATGTTCCACTTGTGCTCTTCCTATCTACCCTACAACCCGCATAGTCGGCATCCGAAAAACTCTTCATATCAAATAGTCCGGTTTTCGGATACCACAAACCCATTTCAATAGTGCCCTTAAGGTATTTAATAATGCGTTTTACCGCTACTAAATGAGACTCCTTAGGACATGATTGAAAACGAGCACAAAGACAAACGGAAAACATGATATCCGGCCTACTAGCCGTCAAATACAATAAACTACCTATCATGCTACGATAAACTTTAATGTCTACACTTTTACCTTGTTCATCCTTATTAAGCTTGGTAGTTATTGCCATGGGAGTTTTGCTCACTTTAGCGCCTTCAAGTCCGAATCTCTTGATGAGTTCCTTTGTGTACTTGGCTTGATTGATGAAGATCACATCCTTCCTTTGCTTGATTTGGAGTCCAAGGAAATAGTTGAGCTCCCCCATCATAGACATTTCAAATTCATCCTTCATGCATGATTCAAAAGTTTGGCAAAGAGATTCATTAGTAGAACCAAAAATAATATCATCTACATATATTTGCACAATAAGAATGTCATTTTCTACATGTTTTGTAAACAAAGTGGTGTCAATTTTACCTTTCTTAAAACCATTTGAAATCAAAAATGAAGAAAGTCTTTCATACCAAGCCCTAGGGGCTTGTTTTAAACCATAAAGAGCTTTATCTAATTTAAACACAAAATCCGGATGTGTAGGATCAACAAACCCGGGGGGTTGTTCAACATACACCTCCTCTTCAATAAAACCATTTAGAAAAGCACTTTTAACATCCATTTGAAATAATTTAAAATCTTTATATGAGGCAAATGCTAGTGTCATCCGTATGGCTTCAAGCCGTGCTACAGGTGCAAAGGTTTCTTCAAAATCGATTCCTTCGATTTGAGTGTAACCTTGGGCGACTAACCTAGCTTTATTCCTAACAACGTTACCCGATTCATCCAACTTGTTCTTAAAGATCCACTTAGTATCAATTATTGGTCTATCGTGAGGCCTAGGAACAAGGTGCCAAACTTGGTTGCGCTCAAATTGATTGAGTTCCTCTTGCATGGCTAGCAACCAATATGAATCGGCCTCGGCTTTGAGGACGTTCTTGAGTTCAACATGAGAAATAAATGCATAATGTCCACAAAAATCATGAAGTTTAGAGCGAGTGGTTACCCCTTTTGATACTTCACCTATGACGAGGTCCTTGAGATGATGAGGATTGTATCTCCAATCCTTTGAAAGTTGTTGAGTAGGCTCCACTTCAATTGATTGAATTTCATGTCCTTGAGCCTCTTCTACTTTAGCTTCACTTCCTTCATCATCCTTTGGCTTGTCTCCCATAGTAGGTGTATCCTCCAAGGTCACTTTCTCTAAGCCTTCATCCAAAGCATCTATTTCTACAACATTCTTAACAAACAAGTTAGATTCTTCAAACTTAACATGTATAGATTCCTCAATAGTCAAAGATGATTTATTGAAGATTCTATAAGCTTTACTAGTATTAGAATAACCCACAAAAATTGCCTCATAAGCTTTAGCATCAAATTTTCCTAAATTATCTTTTGTATTTAAAACAAAACATTTGCATCCAAAAACTTTGAAATATGAAACATTTGGTTTTCTAGAAAAGTACATTTCAAAAGAAGTCTTTGAAGTATTTTTACACAAGAAAACACGATTTGATATATAGCATGATGTATTTACGGCCTCGGCCCACAAATAATGTGGTAGACCATATTCACTTAGCATTGTCCTAGCCATCTCTTGTAAAGTTCGATTTTTCCGTTCAACTACTCCATTTTGTTGTGGAGTTCTAGGACAAGAAAGTTCATGCTTAATTCCATGTTCTTCACAAAAAGTGGTAAAGGGTAGGTTAATGAATTCATCTCCTCTATCACTTCTTATTCTTAAAATTGAAACATCTTTTTCTTTTTCAACTCTTTTCTTAAAAGTTTGGAAATATGAAAGTGCTTGATTTTTGTGTTCAAGAAAGAAAACCCAAGTAAATCGTGAAAAGTCATCAACCAAAACAAATGCAAATCTATTCCCACTTAGACTTTTGGTTTGTGTAGGGCCAAAAAGATCCATATGAATTAGCTCCAAAGGACGTGATGTCATGATATCCTTGATTGACTTGAAAGAAGACTTAGTTTGTTTCCCAAATTGACATGCGTCACAAACTCGGTCCTTTTCAAAATTCAAACAAGGAATACCTTTCACCATTTCCTTTGTGTTTAACCTAGAAATATGGTCAAAAGAAATATGCCCTAATCTTCTATGCCACAACCAAGAGTCATCATCGAGGGCTTTTAAACAAGTAATATTACAAGACATATTAGACATATCTATCATATAAACATTACTTTCACGAAAACCGGAAAACACACAAGTATTAGAAATTCTATCAATTACTTTACAAGAAACATTATCAAAAACTACATCAAAACCTTTATCACAAAGTTGACTAACACTCAAGAGGTTATGCTTGAGGCCATCAACTAAAACTACATTCTCAATTAAAGGGGATGTGCCGATTTTTACATTACCAATACCGATGATTTTACCCTTGGCATC
The DNA here is from genome assembly GCA_038442645.1 of Agave tequilana. NCBI lineage: Eukaryota > Viridiplantae > Streptophyta > Magnoliopsida > Asparagales > Asparagaceae > Agave > Agave tequilana. The sequence continues at coordinate 179,982 of JAVJIF010008593.1, forward strand.
ATCTCCGAAGGTGACGGTGCCACCTTCATGGTATCTTGATAGGGTTGCAAAGTTGTTGATGTCCCAAGTCATGTCCCTTGAGCAACCACTATCAAGATACCACAATCCTCTACGTCGTTGGGCCTTGGAAGGTACCTACATCATTTAACAAAGTTGTTGACTTTGGTACCGAAATTTTCTTGGGTCCTTGAAAGTTAGTGTTTCGAACCCAAATATTATGAAAAGATGCACTTAGTCTATCATAGCAAAATTGGCTAAGTGCCCTTTCCGCCCACAATGTGAACATGAGAACACTCTTCCATACATGAATGCATGATGTGTGTGTGAAGTGTGAGCATGCTTTGGGGGTTTCCCACGATGTAAAGGTTGTGTGGTATGAACATGAGTATGGTGAACATTTTTCTTAGGGGCTTGTTTCTTAGGAAACATGGCCTCTAGCTTCTTCTTATCAAACTCACAATTTTTTAAAAAAATTCCCAATGAGTCTATTCTTTCTTTAAGCATAGTAATCTCATTAGAATCAATTTGTGGGGTGTAGGCTGTCTAAAAGTTACTAAAAGACAAGCCAATAAAAGCAGAGTCTCAAGTTCTAGACGCGTTGGCTCGACACCCGCGTCTCAGCATAAAGGCGCGTTGGCTCGACACCCGCGTCTCAGCATCAAGGCGCGTTGGCTCGACACCCGCGTCTCAGCATAAAGGCGCGTTGGCTCGACACCCGCGTCTCAGCATCAAGGCGCGTTGGCTCGACACCCGCGTCTCAGCATCAAGACGCGTTGGCTCGACACCCGCGTCTCAGCAACAAGGCGCGTGGGTCTAAACCCGCGCCTCAGTTGTAACCACCCAGATTACGGGGCCAGTCACCACACAAGTAGCGGGAAGTGGCCCCTCATTGTGGAGCGTTTTCAGGGGGCACGTTCACCCCCTAGGACCTCTATAAATAGCCTCATTTGCTATGAGGTCGAGGCAATCGGCAATCAGAAGAGAAGAGGGGGGCGGTAAAAAACAAAAGAAGGATCAGGCATCAAAGAGGAGATCATCAACAAAGAGAGAGAGAGAGAAGACTCTTCGTCAAGCTTGCTGCGTACGAGCTGCTCTTCGCCTACCTTCTCTTTGAGAGTTTTGGTAGACAGAGCTGTGTTACTCTTTCTACCACCCAGAGAGAAGATCCCCCGACGGTCCCGACGGTCATCCGGTCAACGGAGAACAAGACTCACTCTCCACCGCCACACGAAGAACCCAGCCTTAAACAAACGGGGGATTCAAGACTCAACATCCTCCCTCCCTTGTAACTGGAAGGAAAAGTCTGGTTGTAATAGTTTCATTTGATTCAAGGAAATCTTTACACCCATCACTGTCTCTTCTTCTTTCCGGCGCATACAAGAGAGATGGCGACTCCGCTGGGGACTACATTTGTCACTGAGGAGCAAATAGTGGCGCAAGATGTTGTCCACCATAAGGGGAAGATGGTCGAATCGCTCGTTGTCGAGTTCGACCAGGCGAAGTACGAAGAGTTTCTCTCTTCCGGCTCTAAGAGCCCAAAGACCCGCGTCTGCCGCCGGGTCTCGACGGGGAATGGCCTCGAGGCCCGATCTGTGGCTTTCTCGAGCTCCCCTGCTGCCGACTGTGCCGAGCAAGGTACACGCGCCAACGCCTCTCAGAAGGCCCGCGTGGTCCCAGGCATGTCTGCCTTTGTGACCAACCGCGTCGCACAGAACACCCGCGTCAGCGTCTCTCAGGAGACCCGCGTGGTCAAAGTACCTGGTGCCCAGCATCAGGATGTCGTTGGTCTCTCTCCACCTCCTCGACGCAATCGAAACGCTGAGCGTCGACAGAGGAGACGTGCGCGTCAGCTGCAAGTTGGAACCGTTGGTTGTCCAACTGAGGCTGGACGCGACGTACAATCTCGCGCCTTACCCGCGCCGTGTCCAGTACGTGAAATTCGCGTTTGGCGCCCCAAACGCGAGATTCCTTCAGCTAGGTCCTCTGAGGACTAACTCACCAAACGCCAAGATGAGACCTCTGCGCCTCGTCAAGCGCAAGAGGCACGAGCCCATAGGCGTGGGGCCCAACAGCCCATCCTCTCTCAAGTGTCTCTGCTCCGACACACCAAACAGCAACGCGACAGGCGCGTTTTGTCTCAACAGAGACGCCAGACGCGCGCTGAACAGCTGCGGCGCAAGAACCGCGTCCCTGATGCCTGCGTCCAGGCTGTACAGCACATGGATGCCTCCCGTCTTCGACGTTGCGAGGCTAATCTTTTCAATCCCCCTCCCATGGATTTGAGGGATTATCTGACGAAGAAAAGAAGTGCCAATCAGGCCACTTCGTCGTGTTGCTGCCAATGGCTCATCCATATGCTCTCTGAGTGCCGTTGCGGATCAGGCGTACACCAGCAGTCTTTAGTCAGATAGCTGACCCTGATTCCTCCGTCAGCTAAAAGAAGACGCTCCCACAGAAGGAGAACCTTCTCTGACGTTGAGTACCCGGAGCTCACTGCGAATATGACAAGCAGGAGCAAGGGAAAATAACTTGCAGTCAGCTCAGACGAGTCCGAGTCTGACTCTGAACCGGAAGGGGTGTATCGACACACTCGCACCCGGACTGGGGCCATTCCCCAAATTGACTATAATGCCTTGGCCCATGGCATTAAAGTGAATGATTCTCACTCCGCCGTAGCAGAATCAAGGGCTTCAAACTCTTCCGTCGAGAAGGAGACCTCCGCCTACATGACAGGCACTCCTGAGGAGACGGCTAAACGTTTGGAGCAGATCCAGAAGGCACAAATGGATATGATTCTTTCTCAGCAGGAATCTATCAACTCCCTCAAGCAGGAGATTGCACAGCTGCTCGAAGACAGAAGGAGGTCCCCTCCTAAAAAGTCAAAGGGCAAAGGGAGAAAAGGAGAAAGCTCATCTTCCGAACCTTCTGGGGAAACGCGGCGATCTACTTCCGGCTCGTCCAAGTCCTCGTCGCAAGTAAAAGGCGACCAAGACCAGGGAAAGGCTCATGTTAAAAGAATGAGTCAACTGGAGCGACGCCTCGAGGCCCTTGCCAATCGCAAAGACCTCCAAGAAGTAGGAGTGGTCCGGCCCTACCCGGCTGAATGGGACTTGGTTCCGTACCCGCCCAAGTTCAAAGCTCCAACTCTTCAAGCCTTTGATGGGAAGGGGTCACCCAACCAGCACATCTACTACTTCAAATCCCAAACCGGGAATGTAGTAGATAATGACGCCATCCTGGCACGCCTGTTCATCGGCACCCTGAAAGGGTTGGCCTTTGAATGGTTTATGAAGCTCCCAGAAGGTTCTATCAAGAACTGGGGCGATTTGGAGAAGCTGTTCTTAACACGCTTCTTCAAGGATGACTCCGAAGTCACAATGCCAACCCTTTTGGCTACCAAACAGCGAAAAGGGGAGTCCGTCAAATCTTTCGTGGAAAGATTTCGGAACATGGCACTCCGGTGTCCAAGCGGTATGACCCAGGCCACCCTGGTGGAAACATGCCGCCACAATCTCCAAACCTCACTCCTTGCTCAAATAGGAGTTGCTGAAAGCCGCACCTGGAAGCAATTAGTCCAACAAGGTGAACAGGCTGAGGAGATTGTCGCCCGCGTCAGAGTGGAGGAAGGTAAGCCTAGGCCGGAAAGGTCGACAAGGCGTGCGCCGGACACATCCCTCCAAACAAAGCGGAAGGATAATTTGGCAACGGAGACCAAATCTCCCGCCAAACCTCAATCAGGCAAGGCAAGTGGCTCTTCAAGCCAGCCACGCGCCAACAAGCAATATTCCTTCAAGGAGGAACATGTCGATTCGCTCTTTAAACTACTCAACAAGAGCAACCGACTGAAGCTCCCTGAAGCTAGGCGCCCAGAGGAAGTCGGCAAGACCGACAATCCCAACTACTGCATGTATCACAGGATGTTGGGACACCCCACCAAAAGCTGCTACGTCTTAAAGGACATCCTTCAGGCTCTGATTGACGCGGAGGTGTTAAAGCTCCGACCAGAGCAGAAGAAGGTGACGGCTAATGTGACGTCGGTCCTCCAGTTCGGAAGACAACCTCCAACGCCTGCGGGGGTAACTCCTATTCCAAGAGGAGAACTGAGAGTGGTCAACACAGACCCTCACCAGCAGCAAGAGAAAGGCTTGGTACCCGTCCCTACACCTCAAGGGGAAATTATGTGGGTCCACCCTGACCTTGTCAATGAACAGCAATGGACTACTGTGACCAACAAGAAATCCAAAGGCAAGGCAAAGGCCTCATCCTGCAATGTGGTGGGTGCCTCCTCTCGAGAAGCGGAGACTGATATCCCTTCACTGACCGACTCAGAGGAGGAAACGATAGTCTTGGCCGCAGAGCCCAACTAACCGATGGCGGGAACCCGTTCAGGACAAGCGTACTTGAAACAGTACGGCGAGACAGCAGTAGCCCCTCCACAACCAACTGCGGAGCCAATCAGACCCTCCACAAAGCCACCTGTGGAGAAGCAGAAGGAGACTCGATTTTCTCGAGCCCTTCAAAAGGGCATCGCGGAAGGATCTACGGCACCTTACCGCTTTGATGTCCTGGCTCAGTTGGCCAACATTCTGGCACACATTACCTTGTATGAACTTCTTAGACTATCAAAGTCGACCAGGGAAGCTCTGCAAGAAGCTCTGGCAAATACTGAGATCTTCATGACCCAGGTGCCGAAGGAGGAAGATGTAGAGGATTGCCTCCACACCTCCCAGAATGCCCCCTGCATCACCTTCACGGCAGATGATATGCAGGTGAAAGGGAAGCATGATCGACCCCTGTACTTCACAGGGTATATTGGATCGTCCGAGGTGAACCGCATCCAGGTAGATCCAGGGTCCGCGTTGAGCATCATGCCTCGCCGGGTCATGCAACATCTCGGCATTCCTACCCATCGTTTGAGCCCCACCCAGACGACTATCTATGGGTTCAATGCCAACCAGACCCGTCCGATGGGGAAGATCAAGCTCAGGTGTCAGATTGGAAGCCTCAAGTCGGAAGTGACATGCTACATCATCGACGCCGACACTTCCTACAATCTATTGCTGGGACGACCATGGATTCACCGCAACTCCATCGTTCCCTCCACTCTCCACCAAGTCATGAGTACATTGATGGGAGTGGGAATGTGCAGACGTTGATCGCCGAGAGGTATCCGTTCAAAGGGGTCGAGAATTATTTCACCGACTCTTTGCTGTACCGAGATCCGGTGGAGACGGATGAAGCCCCACAACCAGAGGAGCCAGACTCTGGTAATGAGGCTGACACTGAGCCTGAGAAAGAAGGGTGCCTGTGGGAGTTAGAACCACTTGTAACGGGCACTAATAAGCCCGATGTCGATAATACCACCGATGATGTAGGCGGTGGTATATTAATGAAGATTTAGATTTTGCGTATTTTTCTGTGTGTGCTTCTGATTCAATACCGTCAGATACTAGCACTGATATAGATGACGATCTCTGGTCGGCAATGGGTGCCTTAACATCATTGCATGTACCAGTGAAATCGTCCTTCGAGACATACCAAGACAATGGTAATGCGCAAGAATCTATATTTATGGTTCCAGCAAGACGGAAAGGCCAAAAACCAATTCTTTTTGGGCGAATCTCGTCTGAACCAACGCCCCGCGAAGAATCGGAAGGCGAGGAAGAATCCCTTCAGTTTGATCATTACGAACCAAAAGCGCTCAAAATAATGAGATGCATGGGGTACGACCTGACCAACAAACCCGGGTTGAACTTCGGCAAAGGAAGGAGGACGTTGCTTCAATCCTTTGTGCCAAAAGGGAAGGCCCCCGATTATTATCATCGGACACGCCGAGGGTTGGGCTATGTATCAACTCCGATCCCATCAGCCTCCGATTCTCAAGAATCGTCGAACAACGATTACTCTTCAAACACATCATCTTGGGAGTCAGATGTCAGTATCGGCAACATCTTCAAGGAACTTTCAGTGAACATGGTTTCGACAAGCCACCTGGAAGATGGAAATGAAGAAATGATCCAATCCGATACAGATCCTTGGATCAAACATTTAAATACTCTTTGGGATACCCGCTTTGAACAGCGCGAGCCACCCACAGAAGACAAGGTTGTTCAGATCAACCTAGGAGATGAGGCTAACCCTAAGCCCATTTTCATAAGTGACGGCCTGTCACCTTCGGAGAAGAAAGATCTAATATCTCTTGTACAAGAGTATATAGACGTCTTCGCCTGGAATTATGAGGACATGCCAGGACTTGATCCTCAAGTGGCTATGCACCGCCTCAACATCAGTCCGGACGTGAAACCTGTCAAACAACAGCAGCGACGGTTTCGTCCAGAAATAATGGAGGCAATTCAATCAGAAGTCAGAAAACTTATTGATTCTGGCTTCATCAGGGAAGAACAACATCCCGACTGGGTAGCCAACATTGTCCCAGTTGCCAAGAAGAACGGGAAGATCTGGATCTGCATCGACTTCCGTGATCTAAACGAGGCTTGTCCCAAAGACGAATTCCCATTGCCAATCACAGATGTCATGATTGACAACACTTGTGGATTCGAACGAATGTCCTTCATGGATGGATTCTCAGGATACAATCAAATCAAAATGTATCCTGACGATGAAAAGCACACCTCCTTCAGGACACCATTGGGGGTTTATTGCTATACCGTCATGCCCTTCGGACTGAAAAATGCAGGGGCAACATACCAAAGGGCCATGAACGCCATTTTCCATCAGCAAATACGCAAAACGGTGGAATGTTATGTTGATGATATCGCGGTAAAAAACCGCACTAAAGTGATCACATAGCGGACCTGAAGGTGGTCTTCGACATCATGCGGGCTCATCAATTGAAGATGAATCCCACAAAGTCCTTCCTGGGGGTGGCCAGTGGCAAATTCTTAGGATTTGTTGTAACATCAACCGGAATTCACTTGGACCCGAAAAAGGTTCGCGCTATCCAGGAGATGTAACCTCCGAGAAATCTCAAGGAACTCAGGGGATTGCAAGGACGATTGGCGTACATCGTAGGTTCATCTCAAACCTCTCCGGAAGATGCCAACCCTTCACTAAGCTAATGAAGAAGGGTGTCTCGTTCATTTGGGACGACGCTTGCCAACAAGCGTTCGAGGAAATTAAACAATACCTCACCCAACCACCAGTCCTTACAGCTCCGGTATCCGGAAAGCCTTTCTTGGTATACGTCCGAGCAATGGATCATTCTTTGGGAGCTCTACTAGCTCAGAATGACGATCAAGGACGTGAGCAAGCAATCTACTATCTGAGTAGAACAATGATCGGAGCCGAACATCGGTATAACCCGATCGACAAGGAATGTTTGGCACTGGTGTTCGCTATCCAGAAAATGCGACACTATCTGGTAGGCCAAACTATAAACGTCATATCAAAAGTCAACCCCCTGAGGTTACTTATGACTAAACCTTCATCGCTAAATGGCCGACTGGCAAAATGGGCCATATTGCTCTCCCAATATGAGATGCATTTTTTACCACAAAAGGCCATTAAGGGACAAGCAGTCGCGGATTTTCTAGCTGAGCACCCAGATCCGAGGGCAGCCAAAGTCTACGAGGATCTCCCAGATGAAGTTGCTGAAGTCTGCCTGACTCAGACATCGTTCGAAAGTCAAGTATGGCAACTTTTCTTCGACGGTGCATCAAGAACAAGCCCGAAGGGACACGTAGTAGCGGGGGTAGAAGTAGTACTCGTATCCCTACAAAATTATGTGATTCCCCGAGCTGTCTCATTAACTGAGCCTTGTTCCAATAATATGGCGGAGTACAACGCTCTCTTGATTGGGATGCAATTCGCCGATGAGATTGGTGTTAAAAATCTCGAGGCATACGGCGACTCCAAGCTCATCGTCAGCCAAGTTCGCGGGGAGTACGAAGTCAGACATGAAGACTTAGTACCCTATTACAACGCGACTATCCGCATGGCCGAGGGGTTTACAAGCTTCTACATCGACCATGTACCGCGCAGGCAAAATGCGCACGCAGATGCACTCGCATCCCTGGCTGCCTCCTTAGCTCTTCTAGCTGGAGCAATGGAGAAGATATTCGTCTACAGCCACGACCTGTATTGCCTGACAAATGCTCTCGAGGACTATCAGGAGTCAACGGGAGGTCGTCACCGCGAAGAAGCACTTGAAGCATCAACCGGTCCAGAGCTTAGAGACTGGCGATTCCCCTACATTGATTTCGTCTTATACGGCATTCTGCCTGAAGACACCAGAGAGGCGGCTGCCATTAGAAGGAAAGCCCCCAAATTCTATTATAATGCGATTACGCGAACATTGTATCGTCGATCGCATGACGGAATCTTGCTCCGGTGCCTCTCACCAAAGGAGGCTCAAGAGGTATTGAAAGAAGCCCACGACGGCATGTGTGGAGCCCATCAACTTGGCCCAAAACTGGCACATCGACTCCAAAGATTGGGTTACTACTGGCCCAAGATGATTGCCGATGCCGTCACTTATGCCAAGAGATGTCACGCCTGCCAAGTGCACGGCGATTTCATCCATCAAGCACCAGGGTACCTCCACTCTACGGCCTCTACCTGGCCATTTGAAATGTGGGGCATGGACGTGGTTGGTCCTATCAGCCCACCATCATCAAAAGGACATCGGTTTATTTTGGCAATAACCGATTACTTCTCTAAGTGGGCTGAGGCCATTCCCTTGAAGGAAGTCAAGTCGTCGAACGTGATCAAGTTCGTGAAAACACCACGTTATTTACCGTTTTGGTGTACCTCGGCGAATTGTCCATGACAATGGGCCTCAGTTCATTAGCCAGGCTTTCCAGAGATTCTGCGCTAAGTTCAGAATCTAGAGTGTGTCCTCAACAGCATACTATCCTGCCGCTAATGGCCTCGCAGAAGCTTTCAACAAGACTATTGGCAAGCTTCTCAAAAAGTTCGTCTCGAAAAGTCAATGAGACTGGGACGACAAGTTGGGTGAATGCTTATGGGCTTACCGCACAACTGTGCGAACCCCAACTAAAGCTACACCATTTTCTTTGGTCTATGGGTGTGAAGCCGTGCTCCCAGAGATCCAAATTCCATCTCTACGCGTCGCCTTGACAGCGAAGATGACAACAGAGGAGAAGCATCGACAGCGACTCTAGGAACTGGAGGCCTTAGATGGTAAACGTCTGCAGGCCCAACAGCAAATCAAGCTTTACCAAGCTCGAATTACCAGAGCCTTCAATAAGAAAGTTAAAGTGCGAACCTTCATGAAAGGCGATCTTGTCTTAGCCGTCAGAAGACCCATGGTAACGACGCACAAGACAAAAGGAAAATTCCAACCCAAATGGGAAGGACCATTTGTAGTAGAGTCAGTCTACTCAAATGGGTCATATCGCCTCATAACCTCGAATGGCGATACACTCATGATGCCGATCAATGGCAGGTTCCTGAAGAAATACTATCCTTAGATGGTATTCTCCCGCTGATCAAGTTAAAAGTACACCTCTGATCAAAGTAAGAAGAATTTCTTCATTATAACATCCGACGCCCCCGACGGCTAAGGATAGAAGAAAATGTTGGCTTCTAAGCCCAACATAAGTCTTCGACAACTCATCATGCTTAGGGGAATAGCATGGCTAGCTCAACTCAAACGGTAGTTGGTAAAGACACCTCAAATCCGTTGACAGCTGAGGGTTTGCTAAAAATCCTGAGTGGACTTGGCTCCACTCTTTCCTCCAAAATCCCTTACCAATTCTCATATACAGAATGGTAGGTCTACAAAATACAACCATTATTAAGTTAACACTATACCTCTGATAATGGAAACTTTTCAATATTCCTTGTCGAGTACAAATTTTGCTTGTTAACTCTACACAGAGTATCGAACTTTCAAATTTGCCAAGTTAACACTATACCTCTGGCACTTCAAATTTTCACTTGTCAATTCTCACCAATAGAATGACAGGCCCTCAAATTACTCTTATCATGAGTCAATCTTTATCAAGTTAATATCACACCTCTGACAAATTACTGTTAAAGTTTAACACCACACCTCTAAACAGTAATCAAGTTTCTGCCAGGTTTAATATTACACCTCTGACAGTCACTTTTCTTCAGACTTCCACACCGAAGCTGAAATGGATGATGCTAAGTTAACACCACACCTCTAGCATCCAAGTCATTGCTAAGTTCAACAATACACCTATGGCCATGACTTTCCCTGGACTTCCTTATGCAAGCCGAGATGACCAATGCTAAGTTCAACATTACACCTCTAGCATTACCCTCACTGTCAAGTTAAACATTACACCTATGACAGTGACACTTCTGAGTTAAGTTAATATCACACCTCTGACTCACATCCTTGTCAAGTTAACATTACACTTCTGACAAGACCACTTTCAACCCGTTAAGTTAATATCACACCTCTGACGGTAACAAACTTTCCTAGATTCCCTACGAGTCTAGTCCCACTTGTTATTCTCTTCAACAGAATAACAAGTCTACCTAAAAATATTGTTAGGTTAATACTACACCATCAACAGTGTTTCCATCAAATCCCCAGTTGAGCTCAATCAAGTTAATCCCAAACACTTGATAAAAGTTCACCCTCCCTGGGGGTACCAATTCTACTTGTCACTTTCTCTTATAAAGTGGCAGGTCCATAAAAAATTTCATCTCTGTCAAGTTAATATTACACCTCTGACAGTATCATGAGAGTTCCTGAAATAGGATCTTTCTCCACACAGTTTGACTTATTAAAATTACCATCATAATTTTGACAAAGTCAAAGACTTTTTGCTTCTATGCGTCTAACTGAAGACAAAAAGTTCAAGACAATGAAAGAGGCAAAAAGAGAAGTGTCACTTTTATTTATTTCCAGGCATATGAAAGTGATACAAAAACGCTCTCTATACAATAAGATTGAGTGCTACAGTTAAAACGCTCTCTTATATAATAAGATTGAGTGTTACAGTCAAAACGCTCTCTTACAATAAGATGGAGTGTTACAATTAAGGAGTACAAAGAAGTCCCTCTCTCTCTCAGAGGTTGCACTCACTCCTTGAAGCCGCATCTGATTCCAAGTACAGGATGGTGCATGATGTAAACATCGAAAGAGCCCTAGCTGACTAAGCTAAGAGCAATGGTGTTCTTGAGGTCCGGTGGCAGCAGAAAGTCCTGCAACCCTTCGTTCATGAGCATCTCTTTCCCCAGCAGGCCATCCAGCAGACATGGAAAGTCCTCGATGTCATTTCTGGAATGGGAGAGGAAGAGGATCCTATCTGCCGCCGTGTCCACCGTAACCTCCTCGCCGCCATACTTACCCTGACCATCTCTTGCCAGCAGGCATGATTGGTGCAGTGGATCTGAAGAGACCTTGGCGAGAGTCGATTCCTCGTCAGGGACATAATATATTCCCTTGTGGACGACGAGGACCATAATATATTCCCTTGTGGACGAACATCGAACAAGTTCGCCGTCCGATATATTCTCCCACGGACTTGGTGAACATGAAGAAGAATGACCAAGCCTACCTGCAAAAAAGCAAACAGGGAATCAGACAATTAGAGCTTAGTACACTTCAACAGAAGAAAACTAAGTCACAGACGCGGCTATTTTCAGAGGCCGCAGACGCGGGAATGATCCGCGCAGCGAGCCAGAGTCCTGCGATAATAAAAACAGACGCGAGTGAGACTGTGATACACACAGAATGCAAACGCGACTTAACTCCACATCCGCGTCTAAGATACAAGGTGTGCAAAGAATCAGACGCCGAAAATTGCCATCTCTCTGTTGGAGGAACAGGAGTTGCAAGGTTCGGGTCTGAAGCCTTCAACCCGAGTTGGAATTCATCCAAGTCAGTGGCCTTAAAACGCGAGCTTCATGAGTAAAGCCGCGGCCAAGTACCAAAGACTTCTGTACTCGCGTCCAAGGAAGTTTAAGTCGGCGGCGCAAATTCCAGAAGGAATGCACCAACCACGACTTCACAAGAAGGTCCAGAGGATATCTCTTTAAGGGGTATACTAAAATTCAAACTTGGTTGGATCTAAAATGTCATGGTAAGTGGGCATGGCATACCCGCAGAAGCCTCTGTTAAGAGTTGAACTATCTGCGCTGAGACGCGAACGTAAAAAGTGCTCAAAGAGACGCTTCCTGCCATTGAAATCACTTGACAGTGGTAATCCATTGAAGAGACCAAACAGAAGCATGAAAGCTCTGGGTCATCTTCATCCACAGAGGCACCTTCATCCATGGAGGCAAACCCCTGATAGGGTCCTTGAAGGAAGAAGGCAGAGTCCCTCAGAGTACTCGCTCTCAAACAGAGCACGGTCTAAGCAGCCGCTGTTAAAGAGAGGGGGTGAGTCCTATTTATAGGCAACCCCTGATAACGGTCATTAATGGTTCATTAATTAAAACCGCCTGCCTTAATGACCGCACAACCGTCAAAGCCCAATGGGAGGCTGACGCGTGGAACGTCGCTTCAGGAAGCGTCGCAGGCGCTGATCTCAAACCGTCAGCGCCGGTTTTGCATTAAAGGGCATTAAAGCCCAAGTCCAATGAAAAACCGACGCGTGGACAACTGCTTCGGGAAACAACGGATGACCCGGTTTCCCAATCGTCAGCGAAGACTTGACGTTCAATCGTCAGCGAAGACTTGACGGTCAAAGATCTCATAAAATCTTTAAGTCAGGCTGCATTAAACGCAGATGGGAAAGCCGCGTCCAAGAATCCGCGTCACCTTTCTCAAATTGGAAGGCGTTCACCCGCGTTTTAGAGGAGCGTCCACGTGACTCAAAGTCGCGTCCCTTCAGCAAACGGGGCCCTTTCTAAGGGAAAGCACTTAGTCCATTCTGAGATTAGTGGAAAATACACAAGGCTGCGTCCCTCGCATCCGCTCAAGTCGCGTCTTCATTGACAGGACAAATTCGCGTTACTCAAAGCCGCGTTTGTCCCCACGGATCAATGCCGCGTCTCATCAAAAAGGACTTAGTTTTATCTGAGTTCTTATGAACTGATGACCGCGTCTCCCTATGGATTGACGCTGCGTCTCATCAAAAGGACTTAGTTCCACCTAAGTCCCTATGAACCAATGCCGCGTCTCGTCAAAAGGGCTTAGTCCTGCCTAAGGTCCTATGGGTTGAACGCCGCGTTTCATTTAAAGAACTTAGTCTCACCTAAGTTCAGCATTCACAGTCGGTTAATCAAAGATTGTGATCAAAAGGTCGAATTCATCCACAAGCAAGGCAGCAAAGGAGGTGGAATCAAAAAACTTCAAAGACTTTTATTATATCAAAAATGATAAAAGTTAATACAAAGCACTCTTAGTGAACAGAGTGTCCTTTTCTTAAAAAAAAAAAAAAAAAGAAAAGGCTACAAGTCTTGGTCCGCCAAAGAACGGATTTGCTCTCTAAGGCGATGTATCTTATGTTGGCGCGCCTTCTCAACCTCCATGAGAGCTCGGGCCCGCAGATCCGTTTCAGACAAAAATCCCTGCGCTTGCACTCGGAGGGATTCCAGCTCGGACGAACGAACAGAGAGGTCCGCTTCAGCTTGCGCCTTGGCAACCTCTAACTCTGCTAACCTCTTTTCAGAGGTAGCAAGCCTCTGTTCGTTGAAGATGATCATGGCCTCAGCTCTGGCTATAACAGCCTGAGAGTCAAGTATAGCCTGCTTTGCAGCCTGTATGATCGTCTCTGACTCCTCGGACTCAATCGCCAGCCTTTGGTGATCAGCCTGGACACGTTCAAGAAGGCGAGTGTTATCGGCTATCTTTTCCTCCACCTCTTTTCGCTCCTGCTCTTGAGCGACAAGGAGCCTATTCAGCGCTTCTTGGGCTTCATGAGATGAACCGACATCGTCCTCCAGGGATCGAAGCTCCCTCAGGTGCTGTCCCAGCTGATCCACCAGCAGCTGACTTGCCTGAGCTAGCGAAGGGCCTCCGGCCAATTTGATGTTCTCGACCTGGTTCCCGAGAAACATCTGGGCGAACTCAAGGCGCTACCCCTAGTCAGGACGAAGTCGATGCATGTTCGCATCGAGCTAAGGAACTGCTGCACCGCCTGGCGTGTCAAAAGCTCCATGATATCATCATCCGAAGTGCTCCCCGATCCCCTTGTTGGCGCAAGAGTCGGGCTGACCACGGATACGGCAGGAACAAGAGCAGCCACTGGCGCTTCTGGGGGTACCACCTCTGTAGGAACCGCCACAGCTGACGACAGGGTAGTGAGCTCGGCCTCCTCAAAAACCTCAGCAGAGGCTTGAGCCATATGGCCTTCTGGAGGGACACTGATCGCCAGACTCTCTACCTGGACCCCCTCAGTTCTCTCTGCAAATTATCTCAACATTAGCCATAATGGTGAAGAGAGGAACAATCAAGACATCAAAACTTCCTTACCAAGCTGGAGGTCCAGAAGTGTCGAATCCTTGGGCGAACCCTGCAGAGTAGAAGCCTCCCTGGCTTCAGTGGTTGCCTCATCATCCCGCGGAGTGGAAGTCTCCCCGGTTTCAGTCGTTGCCTTCTCTGGAGGCATCGAACCCTGCAGAGTAGAAGCCTCCCTGGCTTCAGTGGTTGCCTCATCATCCCGCGGAGTGGAAGTCTCCCCGGTTTCAGTCGTTGCCTTCTCTGGAGGCATCCCGGCGGCTAGAGTCTCGACTCCCTCCGGTTTGGTCAACTCTTGCATCATCTCCTCGATATGCGAGGAGGTTGCAGCCTCGGTATCCTCAGCCAATCCTGCAGCATAAAAGGAGAATGTTAAGGCCTCCTCTTCAAAATGAAAAGGGAGATCAGGTCAGAAGGTGAAAAGAGTACCTTCAGCAGCAGCAACCGCTGGTGGTGACGTCGTCGCCGGCCCACACCCATGTATTTCCTCCTCCGAGATGTGTGAGAATTTGCTCGGATCAGGAGGAGCAGGTTCGTCACCATAGTCGATCTCATCCTCAAAGTCGCTTTCCGTGTCGGATGAGAAAGACGACAGTTCAACGTGAGTGGCCTCGGTAGCCGGAGCCTTGCCTCTAAGCACCCCAGTGGTAGGACTGGGGTCAACCATCCGAGGACTGGAGACGAAGACAGAAGGAGACCCGGCTGTTGTACCTCATCCCTCCTTTGAGCTGAGGAAGACTCAGGCAGAGCTGAGACCCTGGAATCTCAACATCGCATCCACTCATTATATCGACCTCGAGCTCCTCGGTCTCGTCAGTGGCGGTGGGCCTGTCCGCAGGCTCCCCTTCCTCTGCAATCCTGAGGCTCCTGCGGTGTAACCTGTGGGCATGGACTAAGGGAGTGTCATCCTTGTCCACCTCTTCCTCCCCGGCTCCCCAACACCAGAAGGGATGTCCACGGATCGAGAAACTGCCGCCGTCAAGCCTCTCCGAACCTTCTTTGGGGCAGGCTCAGCAGTGGAAGTAGAGCCTTGACGACGCTTGCCCACCGCCTGTCGAGCCCTGGCTAGTCGCGGCTCCGCCCTAGTTGGTCGAGGCTCCGCACTTGTTGGTCGCGACTCCGCCCTTGTTGCTCGCGGCTCCTCCCTTGACCTTCTCCCGACCTCCCTCAGAGCCTTCAGATACTGCTCAACGCCTCGCGAGCGTTTCCCGGACCCCGACTTTGCTTCGAGATTTGCATTGATACTCTCAATGCATGAATACTCCGGAACAAAGTATGGTGTCTGGTTGACCTGGAAGTACCAGGTGCAGAAGCTGAAGCTCATACGGCATTTTGGCCCTTCGATAGGCAAGCGGAAAGTTGCTTCTGTCCCTCCGGCCACGCTGTAATACCAAGCCCGAGCACCTTCGAACAAATTCCGTCGAAGGCGAGTTGGGCGTTGGGATTGCCAACGTAGAGTTGATCATAGCCGAACTGACAGGCAAAATGACTCGGCATATACAGCTCGATCGTGCATGAAGTCCCTTGTCGGAAGAGCACATACCCGGGCCGGATATTGACCAACCACCAGAAAACTCCCGTGGACAGCTTCGTGTAGTCATCTGGGCCCGCAGAATCATTAAATAGATCCCCGAAAGATGCACCAGGGATCTCGGGGAAGCAGCGGTTCAGCTGGTAGTTCGTAGCATCTGAAATGCATTTCCGGACGTAATATATGTAAGAATTACGCCAGTCCGAACTCTCCAACCGCTGCACGAAAGGGACAAAACCCTCACTCCAGGGCACCGGCGTCATCAAGGAGGGACAGTACATCATATACCAAGCCATCAGGTATGTGTATGGCAACTCGACCCGAGGGTTGGGGCGTTTCACCGTCGGCTTCCCCTCTGCATCAACGATCGGCTTCCCCTGAGAGTCGACAGCCTTTCCCGCCTCACAGAAGCTGTGGGTTAACACCCGCAACCCGCTCTGAATGCCAGCCACCATGGCCGGGAGAAGGGCTACGGGTCTACCATAGGCCAGGAGCACCGCCGGATACACTACATCGGCGACAATGACTTCGTGTGGCAGCATGGGCACCACACAGCGCTTCAACCACAGCATCAAGAAGCCCGCCAACAGTGCTCGATCGGAGATAGGAATCCGGGCTTGATTATGAAAGCTTTCGAAAACCATATCAGGTTCAAAACCGTCTTCGTTCGAAACTGTAGTGTAGAAGCCTTCAGGAGCCTGGGTGATCCTGTCTTCAATCTCCTAATCGGAGCTGGGAACCAGTCGGGTGACCGGATGGTCTTTCTTGTTGACACCGTTAAACAAGTAGCTGGCCCAAGACAGCTGCTTGACTCCTCCTGACCTCAAAGTGGTTAGCTGGCCGCAAATATGGAAGTGGCATAACACTTCCCAATAAGTCTCGTATATTTGAGGAGACCTTTCCTTCATAAGGTTGAGCTCCTCGGTGGTTGGGATATATTCCTCATAAGGAGAATCCCCTGTTGCCAGCCCGAGACCTCATGCAACTCGTGCAGGGCAAGGCCCATCTCTCCGACCGGGGTGAAGAATGTCCCCGTCAAAGGATTGTAACGCTCCAGGATCCCGAAGAAGTTCTGAGAACTCGGCTGGATTTTCCACTGCACGGCCCTGACTGCTGAATACAGCCCCACATGCTCCAGCAGATCTCCAAGATTGGCAAGGGAGAAGCTCACCATCCTGTACCACCAATACTTCTCAGTGGTATGAACCCACCCGGGCGCGCGAAACTCGACCGGATAGTCACCCTCTACTTGCATGAATGAGTTGAGGAAAGTAGTGCCGAGTTTTGGTATCTCCCCGACTGGGAGATCAGACTTGCGCGACCCGGGGAACAGGCCGAGAACCGCCCTATCATGACTGTCATGACGGTATACCTTCTGGGAGCCCAAGTCACCGAGGGTAACCTCAGGGACGTAGCGGGAAACGTCCCATTTCATCTTCCGCGGGACGGACATGTGCTGGAGGTAAGACAGCGGGAACATCCTCTCCATGTCTGGAAGAAAGAATCTTCTATTCCCTATCTGACGGAGCCATCTATAATTTCCATCATACGTGGAATAGCCGCCATCGCCAATACGATCTCCGAAGAAGAAGGCAGGCTTCTCTAGCTTGACGCGAGCATCCATTTGGAATGCTGCATCAGTCATAAGCGCCCGAAGGGTTATCCTGTCAACATCAGAAAGCCTTTTCTTGCGCTCCTACGACCGGTCAGCAGTCACAGGTACATTCCTTTGCAGCACAAAGGTCAAATTACGGTCGGCACCACCTACATGTCCAAAATAGCGAGTCTTGGCGAGTGGGGCAGTAGGGTGTGGCACTGCAAAAGAAAAAGGCACTTGATCAGACATCTTATCCGAAATAAGAAGAAAAAAATACCAAGTGTCTGCAGTTCAAACGCAGAAGAGATACTGGACGCAGGAATTATCATGTCCGCGTCCAGACCTGCAAATCCACGCCCAGACGCAGAAGAGATATTGGACGCAGGAATTATCAAATCCGCGTCCAGACCTGCAAATCCGCGTCAAGGTGAAAGAAACGCAAGGATCAAATCCGCGTTCTGCAAACCAAGACTTACAAAAATTTTTCTAAGTGCTTGGACTCAGGTGCCAGATTCATCAAAATCGGCAGCTGATGGCACAGAACGCAAGGATCAAATCCGCGTTCTGCAAACCAAGACCGCGCCCGAACCCTTCACAATTAGAAATATTCTAAGTGAAGGATCCGAAGTGCAGAGCACACTGGCACCAGGACCTCAAACCCGCGCCTTGGTTATCAACTCAAAGACTGCGTCTGAGACCGCGTCTGAGAATCAAACCGGTTCATATCCTGTGTTGATGTTCTCCTCCAAAAAGATGTCTTTTAGGGTTCCTCAAACTTCCAGTAATGGTGAAGTTTAACCTAAATGACATTTTACCTCAGAAAATAACGCCCTGCGCAGAGGAAGCGCCCCTCTGGGCCTCGGCGACGGTCGCCTTTGAGGACGATGCGGTTGGCTTGGTCTTGGGTGCCATCGCTAGTAATGGAGATGAACCGTTCAAAAATCCAGTAACGGAGTTGAATAGTTCAAGAGATGAACAGAGAAGAAAAATTCTCTTTCTTAATTCTCTAAGCAAGGGCGTTCGGAGAAGAAGAGATCTCTCTCTAACTGTTGCCTTTTTGTAACGCCCGATCCTGGCGGGTACGGAGACATTACTGCAACGTATATACGCAAGTCAGAATTACCTTCACGTATATACGCTAAGCATCAGTACAGGCAAGAATCAGAGTACGGAAGCACGTGGTGCATTATACATTCCAACACATGAGTACAATTACAAAGTTATCACCAGAGGTGATCCAATATTACATGAATATTACATCACTGATATGCGCAATTGCGAGAATACAAGTAGATGTACAAGTATGAATGGTACAAAGACAGGCTCAGAGTCATAACAGGAAAACTCTAGAGCCGAGCAAGGGGGTCTGGAAAGATGGAAATCTGGACGTCTGCTGGAGATCCACGCTACCGCTGCGCCACTCTGATCAGCAACTGGGAGAATCCACACGCTCCAAGCTCCAAAACCTGGACATGAGGATCCAGGGGAGTCAGATGATACTCCCCAGGCGAGTGGTGATACAAAAGCCAAGTGGCGAGCAAGGGTAAGTATATGTATAGCGATGAAACCGAATAAAGCCGAGGACGAGCAAATCTGATTGTATGGTTTCAGATCACGGCTCCATGAGACTAGTACATCGAAGGAATAATCCAAACAAGGAAACCCTCATCTATATACCTTTATCTCATGTCACCATAATCTAAGCACATACAACCCGACTGCACTCAGGGCATGATAAGATAATGAACAGGAGGCAGGTAGATACAAGGGATAAAGCAGAGTATGAGCAGTTAATACGATAATACTCATAAAGCCGAAAATCCGAAGTAAAATCCAGGACAAGCAAATATGGTAAGGCATATCACAGATTCATAGCAGTTTAAGTTGTAGGCTTCAGTATGCGTCCCATTCCACATACTTCTACTTACAACTTAAAGAGCAGGTTATTATCTTGACACTTTATTATTACTCGTCTTACCCTGATATCTAGCTATGTGAACTAGCGTCCCAGCACACATAGATCCTATCCGAGTAAAGCAAGGTTGTTATTGGAAACCAGCGGGGGTATCAACGAACTATGTTACAGTGTGTCCCGTACATACCCGGGACCACGGTCCAGGATTTTTCCGTTGCTTGGTGACGGAACCAGCCGCAAGGCTACAGGAGGGACTTATGTATGCCCTTATCATGATGGTACCAGGAAGTAGGGAGCCAGCTCTCCCCTCGGTCCCCTGGAGGCCCACAGGTCAGACCGGAAGTTTTAGTTGCACAACATGCCTAATACCACTGTAAACACGAACACATATTGATAGCCGCATGTTTCCCCCGACCCGATGCAAGTTGTCCTTTTTAGGATTTATTAGGTAATTATCAATTACGGGAATAACAGGAGATGGCCCTACAAATTCAAGAGGTGGCCCCCACAGATTCAAGAGGTGGCCCCCACCGTGTATGGTGTGGCACTTTGTTCCATGTGGCACTTTGTTCTGAGGGAAATGGATTCTAGAGGTGGCCCCCACAGATTCAAGAGGTGGCCCCCACCGTGTATGGTGTGGCACTTTGTTCTGTGTGGCACTAGTTCCATTCAGGATTTGACGGGAACAGGTAGTACAACATGAGTAGGTGTCAGGTAGGAGTATACCAGACGCAGGAATAGCAGACGCGGGGTTCGCGTCGCAAGAATGGTAGACGCGGGAATAGTAGACGCGGGATAGCAGACGCGGGGTTCGCGTCGCAAAGGTACAAAAACGCGAGGCTCGTGACCTGCGTTTAAATCAGGTCATGAGGAGAACGCGGACGAGAGTATAACTCCGCGTCATGTCAATATAAATAGAACACAGACGCGAGCTTTAGCTTTGCGTCGCAACGATACAATAACGCGAAGGCCGCGTTAAGGAAAAGCCTAGACGCAGGAGGTAACTCCGAGTCTAACAGTACAGCCACACCGCACGACATAAAATACAATAATAAAATGCGTTTACAAGAAATCAGGCTGCGTTTCAAGGGGTTAGTCGACTTATGATGGGGTCAAGTCGACTAATGGTGTAAAGCAGTGAGCAGAAACAGTTTTAAGAGTTGTGATCTATTTGATATGCATATACAAGTTAACCAGTCTTTGGCGAGGAAAAGCACTCGCACCACCAGCAGGAGATCAAGAGGGAAAAGCGAGATCACTCGCCTAAGGTGATCCTTGCTGCGTCCAACGAAGGGAGGTTCGGTCCCAATCCAAAAGGAGGGTACCGCCCTAAGTCTTGCCGCCGGAGAAGAAACGCGGCCCCAATCCAAAGGCTGGCCGGTTCTCACAAAGTGATGGAGAGAGGTGAAGGTGGTATACTTGGTGGTGGTTAAAGTGGTGTATATGGAGGTGGAGATGGTGGACAAGGAAGCAAGAGGAGGAGGCTCTCTCTTGGTGGCTTCACTGTTGGCTGCAGGAAGCAAGGAAGAAGGAGAAGTAAAATGAAGGGAGAGAGAAGAAGAGGGGGTAATTTATAGGAGTTGGATTGTGAAGGTGATGCAAATAAATAAAGGAGAGGGGGTTTTTGCAAAATTGCGGGGTTAGGTGACTCTCTGGCCACTTGGCCGGTTATGATGATGAGAAAGGGTTGGAATATGAAGGAGGAGACATTTGGAAGAGAAGCATTTAATGAAGAGAGAGAAAGGATGATAAAATAATGTGCACACCATATAAAACAAAGGCAACAAAAGAGGGGAATCATGCGTTTCTTCCTCTCAAACGCAGCACTCTCCTGCGTTTAGGGAAAATAGGCCAAACGCAGGGATTTAATGCTGCGTTTAGGGAAAGCATGAAGGCCGCGTTTGACAAAGGAGAGAGAAAGTCATGATACTTAATGGGATTTGATCTGAAGTGCATTAAATGCAACAAGGGGAGGATCTTCACAATAAATGCAGAATCCCAGGTAGGTGAGATCCGCGTTTGAGGAAGGAGAGAGAAAATGGGAAAAGACAAAGTGGAATACATGGGGCAATCTCCTCGGTAACTGGGAAAATACTGAAAACTCCGGAAAAGGTCCAAAATAAAGTAACTTGAAAAGTCTCCCAAAAATTCTCAAAAATCATAAATATTATAAAATGATTTTTGGTGAAATCAGTTTTCAGAGATTCAATCTCATTTTCAAGATAAAATCATAAGGTCAACCGTCAATCCGGTATACACCAGATTGGCCGGGTTTGATAAAATCTGATAAATCTCAGAAAATGTATTTAGATAGAAAATATGATTTTAAGAAATAATGTCTAAAGGCACTTTTAGAAATTCCAAACGTTTGTAAATTAAAATTCCGGGAATCGGTTAACGAAACTGGCGACACCGATTTTGAAGATTTTCAACTTAATTGAGAAAAATTCCAGAAAATCATAGAAAATCTAGAATATTGGAAAATGATGTTTAAAACTAAAATCAGTTTAAATCTGAATACCAGAAAGACCAAATTGAGTAATACACTAGGATCGGTCCCCGGTTCAGAGAAGGGCAGACTCTGAGTTCACGAATCCGGATCCAAGACAAAAGATCATATAAATAATTCATAATACAAAATAAATACAGTAAGTAAATCAAAAGGTACGACCGAAAAATCTGAAAACGCAACTAAGTACGTATTCTGGGAGCGGGGTGTTACACTTTTATAGGCACAAGGATTCGCGAAGATACGCGGCGCGTGGCTCGATTAGTTCTGCAGCGAGTCATCGCTTGACGCGTGGAGCAAATCAATTTCTCTGCAGCGAAGATCGCGCACCGTAGCCCTGCAGCGAGTCATCGCTTGACACGTGGAGCGAATCATTTAATGAACCAGGAAGCCCGCGTGCCAAAAGGTGAAATCCCACCGGTTCCCAGGCCAACTGGCAGCGCAATCATGACCCGCGCGCCAAAAGGTGAAGTCCCGCCGGTTCCCCCAGGCCAACTGGCAGCGCAATCATGACATGGCACAGATCGCACCCAACGGACACGCCTCTTCGATGGTCGTGTCCCGTCAGCACCACCATAAATTCACCCAGAAAGTCGCGTTGCGCTCAGAAATCGCGTCTTTATTAGAGGTGCGTCTTTCCTAAGTCCGCGTCCGTCCAAGCGGGCCTAACATCGCGTCTGCCTTATGGAAGATCAGTCGCAAGACGCACCCTATGGAAGTCGCGTCTTAAAAGCAGTACCTCTCTGCTTTTCAAAGGAACCTGCGTTCGGCCTCCTGCTTCTGCAAATCAGTTCAACAGTACACTGGTACAAGCAGAAGACCAACCACTCTTGGCTTAAAGCACACACCACGACAGACTTAAAAAGCAATCGGGGAGGTTTAGACTGTGTATCTAGACACTCGACACGATCAACTCTGGTGGATTCAAAGAGTTCCACAGTACACTCATGAAGACCAACTCCAGATAAGATCGAACCCGAGCATCAACAGTCCAGTCATGAGGTGAATTCAGCTAGAGTCCAAGTATTTCGAATCCGTTCCAGTTAACTGCGGAATATCGAAAACTTTGGAGGGGGTTCTGTATGCTGTCTAAAAGTCACTAAAAGACAAGGCCAATATGATTAAGAAAGAATACGTATGCGCCGTATTAGAGAATTGTCATCCCCGGCAACGGCGCCATTTTGATTAGACGTAAAGGGGTGGTACTTATTATGTGTATAAAGATGTATTTGATGTACCCTTTCTTGTCTCCGCTATAGCATAAGGCTATACCGAGTCGATTCTCAGGAGAGCTCGCGATAGAAGCTTTAAACGTTAGGTTGTGAAGTGATAAAACTAGTAGTCTTCTCTTGATTATAAACTTAGTGATGCAAAAGAAACTAAAAGAGATGGATATGTTCATGTGGAAGTCGTTGGAAAAGAATCAAGATTGGTTGTGGTATTCACAAGAAAAGAACAAGAAACTTAAAGAAAGCGATCCAGACTAGATTACCTTGCTAGCTTGCCAAAGCTTACCATCTCCTTGATAATGAAAGCTTTGCCAATGTTGTCACTCCATAGGCTTAGAATTCCTCTCACGGTGTTGACCTAATTACTTTCTCACTTGCAAGATGGTGGTTTAACCATCGAGAAGAGAAGATCATACACTTGCAAGATTAACAAAAGCAATCACCCATGAGTAGTGAAGTGGCTAAGCTAGTGGTAAACTAGTACATGGAATGAAAATTTAGCTACAAGAAGCCATTAAAGAACTAAACAAAGCTTGAATTAGATTGCAAGAACTAACAAAGCAAGTAATAAAGCAAGTAAAGAAAGCACAAGAAACTAGAATCAAACTCAAGTAGAGGAATGGAGGATGATCAATCCTTGCATAGCTTCAAGTTGTCACCCTTGATTACACAAGCTCTCTCCCTCACAATCACTCTCTTTTGTATGAATCTAGGGATAGAGAGAAGAGGGAACTAAAGAACAAAACCTAAGAAAAATGAAAATTACAACACCTAAAACTAATCTCCTCTCTTCTCTGATCCGTTTTTGCTCGCAGGTCCAAGTGAGGTATTTATAGGCCCAGGAGAGTATCTTCGAGATCTAGTTGGTTGCCACAAAATCTGGGATCTCAACGTCCAGATTGCCGCGGATTGCCGCGGATCCGCCGCGGATTCTGGGCCGTTGAGCCAGATTTTCTGTGAGATCTGGTCGTTGGGTGGTTATCCACGTGGACTACTTGGATTCTGAGTTTGTTGCGCGGATCTCTCTAGATCTGGATTGGATTTGGCTTTATCTTTATCTTTTAATTAATCACCTTAATTATTGCTAATTAAGGTAATTAATTGACTAACTCTCCTTTAAGTATATACCTGCAAATAAGTAGAGAAGAGGATTAAAAATCACTTATTTATTTGTATTATGCATGGGGATTATGATATAAAATATGCAATATTGATACTAATCACACCCCCACACTTATTCTTTTGCTCGTCCCGAGCAAAAACAAGAAAAAGAAAATAAAATCTCTAAGCTACAAGTTTATTACACCACTTCGCAGGTGACGCGATTGCACTGAGCATGTGCAACAGCCGTTAAACCTCTAGGTTACACCTAGAGGAGGAGTGTTGTCTCCTGAGGGTTTTTCAGCGGATACCACCCACAAAATCCATAAAGAAAGAAGACAATGTTAGTATTTGAAAAGCATTTTGAATAAGAGACAAGTTTACGAACTATTTTTGCAAAAATATAAGTGATCCTAGGTCAAGAAGTCTACCTATAATCATTCTTCTCCTAAACTTAGTATCCATGCAAGATCTTGTTTTCAATTAAGGTAAGAGTTCAAAATGGATTGAATATTTTATCCTTCATAAAACCTAGATAATATGCACACCGTGCTCTGTGAAAATTTCTGGATTTCAACTCCAACCATAAAGCCATTTATTTGTTTATATATATATTATTTTTTTTCTTTTTTTTTTTTTTTATTTATCTTCCCTTAGTCTAGGCTTTCTAGTCTACCCTTGTAGCGAGCCTTTAACCGATGACTCCCAAACCAGACGGTCTTAGGGGCACCAGATGAGAAAACATCCCTCGGGTTTAAGGTCTCGAGTAGAAAGGCACACAAGACTAAAGGGGATTATTTAAATCACCGTTAGGCGTGAATAACCATGCTTCTTGAGGCACATTATCCAGCTTAATAAGTGAGATCACCGTTAGGCGTGAGTAACCATGCTTCTTGAGGCATAGTTATCCAGCTTAATAAGTGATCTTTATTTATATTTTTTTTTTCTTTTTCTCTTTTTTTTTTTTTTTATTTTATTTATATGGCATTTTGTCTTTGTCTCCATCCAAGAATGTTGTAAGTGTAAAGTGCATATTATCTAAGGCAAAAAATTCAAGATAAGAATATCTCACCAATTTTACTTACTTAGCCTATAAGCTCAAACAAGATCTATTATTTCAACTATGTTTAAGATGTCATAATTAAGGCTTTCTTAATCTTTAAGATACATCTTAATTTTCTTAAAAATAGAACAAAACTTTTCTCTTTTTCAAAAAGTTTTTATTTTTATTTTTATTTTTTATTTTTATTTCTAAAGAAGTATAAAAGAAAGAAAATCTAAAAACTCTAAGTTAGTAAACCCTCCCCCACACTTATTTCATGCATTGTCCTCATGCATCATGATATATGTATGCATGAAACAAATGGAAAGGGAGGACAAAAAATTACCTAGGGTGGTGTTTCCGGTGGTGGTCGGATTGGTCCACGGAACATGGCCCATCATCTTTTCTTTGGGTTTTTAGGAACCCACCAACCATATCAGAAATATGACCCACTAAAAGATCATGCGTGTGTTATTTAATTATGTACATGCCCCCATCTAATTTTAAGATTTTCCAAAAATTTCAGACTCAAATTTATCAAATTCCTTGTCACAGAATGGAGTATGAACTGATAGAACTGTTGACTTGGACTCGGAAGGAACACCGACTCAGGATTATGATTTAAATCAATTATGGTTCAGGAGTCGAAGTGAAGTCAGAAATTGTGTCCAAGTCAAGAAATGAAAACTCAAGTCCACAATCAGAGTTCAAACGATGGAATGTGACTTTCTAAAAGTGATATCTCTTTACTTCCAATTTTAAGAAATTCAAGCTCATCACCGTACAATTCTTCAAACTTAGTCAACATCTTCCTTAAGATTGTACAATCAGTTTCAGAAGTAAAGAGATTGAGAAAATCAAGGTCACATTTGAGTTCATTCCACAAGATGGAGAACTTGCAGAATGTCAATGGTATCTTCGGAAGTGTAAAATTGGGCAAGTTCAACATGATCCTCAAAGATGGTGATTCACTTTCATTGTGAATTGTGAAAGGATCCAATGTCGACTCCAGGAAAAGATTGAAGTGAGGTAAGATACCGGAGTCATTATGGAATCAGGAAGAAAGATTGAAGCACAAAGTGGGTTCAAGATCACATCCTCATGTATTCAATAAATGTAGAGAACTTGCCAATTTATCAATGGGATTTTCAGAAGTATGGAATTGGCCAAGTTCTATGTGATCATCATAAAAGATTGGTGATTCAATTTCAAAATGGATGGAAAATGGATTCAATTTTGACTTTGGAAATGGATTGAAAACGGTAAGGATATGGAAGTCATGATTGAATCAGGAAGTAAGTTGGAATCATCAAGTGAAAGTTCAGAATCCAATTCATGTTCCAGTTCAATTTCAGGAAAGGAAAACTTGCCAAATTATCAATTGGATCAGAAGTGTGGACAAGTTCAGTAAGTGTGCTGAATTTGAATCTGGAACTTCCAGACTACATGACTCTTTGGATTTAGAGTGGCTAGTGACATTAGAAAGAGATGAGATGAAGAGTTTGGATCATCAATTCTATGTCACGATTCCTAGCATTTTGAGCATTGTCATGTCTTCAAGCATCTTTCCATATCGATGATTTCATTGTTTTGATGGAAAGAGGAAGTGTTTGTCTTGGAAGTGTGAGTCAAAAGTGTGTGATGATGGAAAGTTGACTCACACAAGAATCTTTACTCGTTCACAAGCAAATGGTTGTTCATTATGAAAAGGTGAAACCTGAGTAAGACTCTTGAAAATACTGTGGAATTGGAGAGACAAATGGTTTTTGAAGTTGTTGCTCAACTCTCAGTAATTGGCTTCTATACTCCTTTGCAACTCAGATTTTTCTTCAAAGGGAGGTTCAGAAAAAGGAGTATATGAAGTGGACTCAGGAAATGAATATGGTGGACAAGGTGAATATGGTGGACAGGATTTTGATAATTTGACTCGGGGTACTGGAATCCCAATTACTCGGTAAAGAGTTGAAATTATTTGGACATTATAATTATTAGATGGGGGTATGGGTCGTAGTGATTCGGATAAGGCCAACCCGGTGTATGTGGTTGTGCATATTATAAAACCCGGGTTGGAATTATCCGAATATGGTGTGTGTGTGACATAAGGATTATTATGGAAAGAATTGTAATTGTAAGCCATATCACACAATCAAAAAAAAAAAAACAAACAAACAAACAAACAAACAAAAGAAGAAAAAAAAATTCTAACCTAAGTTAGGGTAGACTTAGACCTAGACGACTCCTAACAATAGATCGTCCACAGGAGGTTCAGTGTAGACTCTAACCACAAGCTAATCAGCCAGGGAAGGGTAAGGTTGGTGGGAGGTGTTTCCGTCCGGAGACACGTTCTTAATTAAGTAACCAGCAACCTTCGGGCTTTCGGCCCTCAACCCCTTTCCTAGACAACTGATTTTGCAAGAGTTAAATTCCAACACTTTTCCCCTTAGGATATCTCCTAATTGAGTCCGAGATGTCCCTAGGGCCACGTCTACTTTTTTATTAAATTAGGCTTGGGTTAGTGAGTGCTTGGGTAAATGATTTTCGGGCTAAGGAAAGGGTAATGCCCTCCCCACCTTATCTTATTACGGGTATGCCCTTAACTTTGAATTGTGCAAGTGTACAAGAAATAACAAGGATTCACTCTAAGCAAGAAAATCAAGCAAGAGTTTGTCCTAGTCTATTATGCAATGCAAACACGTACCTTGCCTCCAGCACTCTTCAACAGTAAAAGTAAAGAATTGAAGAGACACGTGCCTAAAATGCAAGTGTCTAAACAATTTTTAACAATTATCACCCAACTTTTACTGTTTTTTAATTAAGCAGGATACAGTGAACAACACAGGATTTCAAGTATAGAAACAGCAGTATTTTGCAGAACCAGAGGCCCTGCAGAAAATTGGAGTAAGTTCTTTCAGGAGTGCCCGCGTTTCCACTGAATATGCCGCGGGTCCGCGGCACTTCAGTGGAGCCTGGTCTCTGTTT